>JABWTJ010000392.1:651530-954449 GCA_016801875.1 Solanum sitiens
TCACCTTCAAGAAGATACATTAAGAGGACTAACTCTTCCTATCAGACAGATTGATGTAATAAACTTGTCTTCAAGTTATTTGCAAAGGTCGGATACAACCCCAATGAGCCATCAGTGTTAGGGAAATTCCCATCAGAAGATAAAACCAGGCAAGCACCTGAAGGTTTAGGCTATAACCAACCACCACCAGTTCGCATCTCCATAAGAAGGGCAAGCAATAATCATAAAACTTTTAAGATGATGTAACTGCTCCTAATAAAAGGCCTTCCGTCTTTGAGTGACTTGGGGAAGCCACTGCAAGAACTTTTGTGTTTGAGAGGTTAGGTCCATTGAAGAAGAATAACAAAAATCTGAGGAGTTATTTAAAAGTTACAACGCCTACTTCACATTTAATTCGAAAGGATTTTAGAAGTTTGATTCCTTCTAGAATGAGGCGATGAGTGGAACTTGTAGTTTCGTGTAAGGAGGAATTCAAGGCAAAGGCTCACGCTGTGGTTTACACCACGGAGCGTGAGGAAGACGAATAAAGTGTAGGTTCATCAAATCATGTTACAATCCAAAATGAGTATGATTCATCGCCTTAAATGAAGAATGATGAAGAGTTAGAAGATATTGTCTCATGTTATAATATATGTGTCAATGACAACGATCCTTTGGAAGATCAAGATGCTAGAGATGCTCCACCGAAACATGAAGAAGGAGTAAAGACCACAATAGATCCTTTGAAGGAAGTTAACCTTGGCACTGATGAAGACCCAAGGCCAACTTACTTGAGTGCATTTCTTGAAGTAGATGAAGAAATAGTGTATATAAATATAATCAAAGAATACAAGGATGTCTTTTCTTGGAGTTATAAAGAAATGCCTGGATTGAATTCTAAAGTAGCGGTCCATCAGTTGGCAGTCAAAAATAGTGCTCATCATGTTAAGCAAGCTCATAGACGTTTTAGGCCAGACTTGGTTCCGTTGACAGAAAATGAAGTTAACAAACTCATTGAGGCGGGATTTATTCGTGAGGTCAAATATCCTACATGGATTTCAAGTATTGTTCCTATGAGGAAGAAGAATGGTCAAATTCGAGTTTGTGTTGACTTTAGAGATCTCAATAATGCATGCCCTACAGATGAATTTCCTCTTCCAATTCTAGAGTTGATGATTGATGCCACCACTGGTTATGAAGTGATGTCGTTCATGTATGGTTCTTCCGGCTATAATAAAATCCGTATGGCACCAATGGATGAAGAACTCACCGCATTTCTCACACCGAAAGGTATTTATTGCTACAAAGTGATGCCATTTGGTATAAAAAATGCTCGTACCACATATCAAAGGGTTATGCAAAATATCTTTGATGACTTACTCCATAAAAATGTTGAATGCTATGTTAATGACTTGGTGGTAAAGTCGAGAAAGAGGGGTTATCATTTTGAAAGACTTAAGAATGGTGTTTGAGCTGCTTTGAAGATATCAACTAAGGATGAACCCATTGAAGTGTGCCTTCGTAGTTACTTCTGGGAAGTTCCTTGGTTTCATTGTGAGACATCGAGGAATTGAAATTGATCACGCCAAAGTTGATGCAATATCAAAGATGCCTGAGCCTCGAAATATTCAGGAGTTAAAAAGTCTTCAAGGAAAGCTAGATTACCTGAGGAGGTTCATCTCAAATCTAGCAGGAGGATGCCAACCATTCGGTCATCTCATGAAGAAATGTGCTCCTTTTCATTGGGACGAAACATCCATTGGGACGAAACATGTGGTGATGCCTATAAAAACATTAAATTGTATCTAGCAAAACCTCCAGTTTTGGCAGCCCCTATACCTAGAAAACCATTGATACTCTACATTGCGGCAGAACAAAGGTCTGTAGGAGACCTTTTAGCTCAACAGAATAGTGAAGGCAAAGAAAACTCCCTTTATTACTTAAGTAGAACGATGAAACCAAATGAGCTAAAATATTCGCCAATTGAAAAATTGTGCTTGGCGCTGGTCTTCTCAATTCAAAAATTGAAGCATTATTTTCAAGCTCATGTTGTTCGTCTCATTTCTAGAGCAAATCCCATCAAGTTTGTTATGTCTAAACCCGTCCTTAGTGACCGACTAGCAAGATGGTACCTCTAATTCCAACAGTTTGAGATCGTGTACATCACTGAAAAAGCTGTTAAAGGACAAGCATTGGCGGATTTCTTAGCAGACCATCCTATACCGGATGATTGGGAGTTAAATGACGAACTTCTTGATGAAGATGCGATGTTAATTGAAGTTCAACCTCCTTGAAAAATGTACTTTGATGGGCTGCACATCGCTGTGGAGCTGGTGCTGGCGTAGTGTTCATCACTTCGCAAGAAGAGATTCTACCATTCTTTTTTACTCTAAAACAATGTTGCTTCAATAATGTCGTTGAATACCAAGCATTGATACTTGGACTTGAAATGGTCGTTGACATGTAGCAATTACATTTACAAGTCTTTGGTGATTCTCAATTGGTGATTAATCAACTCTTGGGAAGTTATGACGTGAAAAAGCCTGAATTGCACCCTTATCATGATTATGATCAAAAATTGATAGGATGGCTTGGATATGTAACCCTTCAACATGTGCGTAGAACAGAGAATAAGAAAGATGATGCATTGGCTACTCTAGCTTCAACGCTAGCCATTCCTGATCAAACGCAAGTAACTGTCTGTAAAAAATGGATAGTACCACTGTCAAATGAGGAATAATATATTGAAACTGAGCTTGATCATATCGTCACCACTGCTGAAACCGTGAAGAAATATTCTAGACAACCCATTATTGACTACATGTGCTATGGGATACTTCCAGAAAATCCAAGAAGAAGGACTGACATACGTCGTCGTGCACCTCGCTTCCTTTACTACAAGGACACATTATATAGGCGATCATTTGAGGGTGTACTATTATGATGTTTGAGAGAGGAAGAATCAATTCAAGCTCTGCAAGAAGCACACTCAAGAGTATGTGGATCATATCAATCAGGACCGAAACTTCACTTTCACATAAAGAGGATGGGGTATTGCTGGCCAACCATGGTGAAGGATTGCTTAGATTATGCCCGGAGGTGCGATGCTTGTCAATTTCATGCGAATTTCATTCATCAGCCACACGAAGTATTGCACCCAACCATCGCATCGTGGCCATTTAACGCTTGGGGACTGGATGTTGTAGGACCACTACCAAAATCTTCTGGTGGACACTTGTACATCTTGGCTGCACCATATTACTTCTCAAAGTGGGCTGAAGCTGTCGCCCTTAAGGAAGCAAAGAAAGGGAATGTTGCAAATTTTATCCGAGTGAATATCATCTATCGCTTTGGTATCCCTCTCTACATAATAACTGACAATGGCAAGCCATTTTATAACAAGTTAATGAAGAAGAATTGTGATCTTTTTGACTTCAAGCAGCGTAAATCTCCTATGTATCATGCTGTCGCCAATGGTCTTGCTGAAGCATTCAATAAGACTCTATGTAACCTGTTCAAGAAAGTTGTCTCCAAGTCCAAACGAGATTGGCATGAAAGAATGGAAGAATATTTGTGGGCATATAGAACGACGTACCGCACTCCAACTCAAGCAACACCATATTCACTTGCTTTTGGAGTTGAAGCAGTCTTGCCACTTGAGCGTCAAATACCTTCCTTCAGACTTGCTATCCAAGAAGGGCTCACTAAAGAAGACAATGCTCGACTACGTCTTGCTGAGTTAGAAGCACTTGATGAAAAGAGGCTAGAAGCCCAACAAAACTTTGAATGTTATCAAGCTCGTCTATCTCTTGCTTTCAATAAAAAGGTTTTCTTGAGGTGTTTCCAAGTTGGAGACCAAGTTCTCGCAGTAAGAAGACCCATAATTACTTCGCACAAGTCTAGGGGCAAATTTACCTCAAAGTGGGATGGACCATATGTCGTACAAGAAGCATATTCAAATAGTGCTTACAAGCTTGTTGATGTTGATGGCTTAAGGATAGGTCCTATTAACGCCAAATTCCTAAAGAGGTACTACCCTTGAAGTAAGATAATGCTCCTTAAGGTACGAGCCTAAACTGCATGTCACTCCTGGCCCGCAAGAGTATAAACTGTGTATGACACAACAAAAAAAAATACTCAATCCCCCAGAACTACGTAGTGACTTGATCCTCTTCACTAAGGTACGTAGACGCTTAGAACCATATTCTAAGTTCAGTTGCATGAGTGTCAAAAAAATACATGTTCCCACTTGATGTCACATGACAATTAAATAAATAAGTATTCTATTTTACCTTTTGTCTCATCAAACTTTAGACTTGTACAAAGTATTGATTGGTCAATAGATGGGGGCAAACCCTTAAAAATATATGATTTTCGTCATGCTTGAAGTTTCTTTAAAAATGAAGTTTTTAAATCCTTGAAGTATACAAGTTAAAGTCTTCAAATCCTCTAAGAATACAAGCTGAAGTCTTCAAATTTTCCAAGTATGCAAGTTGAAGTCTTCAAATTCTTTAAGTATCTAAGGTCAAGTCTCCAGATTATTTAAATCAACAAGTTGAAGTCTTTGAATTCTTTTCTGCAAGTTTAAGTCTTCAGATTCTTTAAGTCTGCAAGTTATAGTCTTCAGATCCTCTAAGTCTGCAAGTTGAAGTCTTCAAAGTCTTTAAGTCCGCTAGTTGAAATCTTTAAATCTACGAGTTGAAGTCCTCAAATTCTTCAAGTCTTCAAGTTGACGTCCTTAAATGTTTCAAGTCTGCAAGTTGAAGTCTTCAAGTTGAAGTCTTCAAAATCATCAAGTTTGCAAGTTGACGTCTTCAAATTCTTCAAGCCAGCAAGTTGAGGTCTTCAAATATTTGGCAAGTTGAGGTCTTCAAATATTCGGCAAGTTGAGATCTTTAAATCCTTTAAGTTTTCAAGTTGACGTCTTCAAATTCTTCAAGCCAGTAAGTTGAGGTCTTCAAATATTCGGCAAGTTGAGATCTTTAAATCCTTTAAGTTTGCAAGTTGACATCTTCAAATTCTTCAAGCCAGCAAGTTGAGGTCTTCATATATTCGGAAAGTTGAGATCTTTAAATACTTTAAGTTTGGAAGTTGACGTCTTCAAATTCTTCAAGCCAACAATTTGAGGTCTTCAAATATTCGGCAAGTTGAGATATTTAAATCCTTTAAGTTTGCAAGTTGAAGCCTTCAAATTATTCAAGTGTGAAATTTGAAGTTTCATGTCTTGACACCTTTAGATTACCTTTCTTAAGGTGGGGATTTATATCTATCCGCTTTCTCCTTAAGAATACCATAAAATTACGTTTCTTCAGGCGGGGATTTACATCTATCCGTTTTTGCCTTATAAACACCGTGAAGTTACCTTTCTTAAGGCGGGAATTTACATCTATCCACTTTCTCCTTAAGAACACCATGAAGTTACCTTTCTTAAGGCGGGGATTTACATCTATCCGCTTTAGCCTTAAGAACACCGTAAAGTTACCCTTCTTAAGGCGGGGATTTACATCTATCTGCTTTCGCCTTAAGAACACCGTGAAGTTACTCTTCTTAAGGCGGGGGTTTACATCTATCCGCTTTCTCCTTAAGAATACCGTGAAGTTAACCTTCGTATGGCGGGGATTTACATCTATCCGCTTTCGCCTTAAGAATACCATAAAATTTTTCTTTCTTAAGGAGGGGATTTACATCTATCCGCTTTCGCCCTAAGAATACCATGAAGTTACCTTTCTTAAGGCGGGGATTTACATCTATCCGCTTTCGCCTTAAGAATACCATGAAGTTATCTTTCTTAAGCCGGGGATTTACATTTATCCGCTTTCGCCTGAAGAATACCATCCCTTTGATTCATAAGACTACCTTCTCGACGGATCATCCTCTGAAGCCTACTTACAAAAAACGGGGGAACATAACACACAAAAAAAGTAGAGGAGAAATTGTTACTTGTCGAGACGCTTGAAACTTGAAAGTCATGCTAAGCTAACTAGGTTAGACTTAAGATAATATTTTCTTGGTGATAACTAAGCCTTTGAAGTAAAATTTCAAGCCATCACAACCATTTTTGGCGACGATGTTCTGAGATTGAGATATAAAATATTTTGTGAGGCAACAAAAAATCTAAAATTTTCAGCATAGTAGAGTTTAAAGTTAACTTCAAAAAATCACCTAAATATTCTGAAGGTATTAAATCTTGAGTTTCGTATGTGTTGTGGATAATTGTGTCTAGATTCTAAATAATCAAGCGGCTTGTGATGTCATCGTTCCTACATCAAGACACAAAAGTTTTAGTGAAGCTACACAAATCTAAAATTTTCAGCATGACAAAATTTAAAGTTAACTTCAAAAAAAATCATTTAGAATGATTCTTAAGGTATTAAATTTTGAATCATTGGACACTTTAATATCTTTGTGTATATATTTGAAATAATCAAACGTCTCATGATTTCGTCGTTCCTACATCAAGAGACGAGAGTTTTAGTAAAGTCGCACAACTCTAGAATTTTCAGCATGACAAAATCTAGAGCTAACTTCAATAATTCATCAAAAACGATTCGGAATGTATTAAAGTCTGAATTTTGGATATGTTAGAGATCGAGAAGTCTTATTTTAGGAAAATCAAACTTTTCATTATTTCAATTTTTGTACAATGAGATATGAATTTTCTACGACAGGCGCGTCAAGCTGTAGAAAAAGTGACAAAAATCAGAAAAATGGAGAAAAATTACCTTGAATTATGCCCCTTTCGTCAATGGCTTGTATCTCGCAATCCGTAATTGAAAAACAATTGTGGATACAATCCGTCTATTTATAGATGTCATGTGATGGGAATAAAATTCTTTTCCTAGTCCAATAACAAATCCTTTTTGACAAGAACAATAGCAAAGATATATGAATTTGAAATTGAGTAGGAATACAATTCCTTGTTCAACTACAATTTGAATTTAAATGGATTTCAACATATATTATACAAAACATTTCCAAGTTCTAATTGGCGTCAGATTAGAAGTCATGTAACTAAAGGACTCCTAATAGGATTCGACGTGTATGACTACTGGAAATCGTATGTGACTGAAAAAAAATTGTGAATCATTTCATTCCTAGTTGACAGTTAATGATGGTTTTCTCTACATGTAGAGATTATTATGATATAATAATAATAATAATAATATCATGATATTGAGTCAATATTTCCTCATCATATCATGATAATTTTAAGTCAATACTTCAAGTCTCGTCTTTAAGATGCAAATACTTCCGACATGACTTGAAGCAGGGGGCATTTGTAATCATTTAAAATTTATTTAAATTTAATTTTTTTTAAATGATTTGAATTATATTAATACTTCTAAGTCTATTGTGTGGTTGCGATGTTGATGCTAAATATTCCTCATCCCTAACCCTAAGACATTGAATTAGACATGAGCTATGTATGTATGTTATGATATGATTATTGTATGATTGAAAGTAATTCTTATGATTACTAAAGTGTTGAGTGAAAGGTTTACTTACTTGTGAAGTGGTGTCCAAAGTGAAAGGATTGTTCTCAGTTGTGATGACCTATGAGCTATATATTATAAGATGTTTACATAGGGCTATAGAAGAGACTAATGTGAACTTGTATGATGAGATAATATGATTACTAAAGGGAATAGTTTCTTATCACTGAAAGGGAATGTATATGAGATGGAGGTCTCACATTTATATGTCCGGCCTCCCACATGGGTTCCTCAAGTTAGTAAGTCCGGATTCCCAAATTATGTGTTGTCTCATGATATGGAAACCTCCACGTTAGTAAGTCAAGGTTTCTAGAAACAATCTCCTTGACCATTAACTATGTGTCCACATAGCACTCTAGTTTAGTGGATCCACCTAGATATCTATGCATGAATGGTTACACCTTAAGCAAGTGTTGACCCTCACTTTTCGGTGTTGGAGTAGAACACCGGATTCCATGTAGCTCACTTGGTCTCATGTCGGTTATTGCACTTCTTTCCCTAATGTAAAAGTAAATGAACAAGTTCAGTATGTGAACTCTTATTAGGGTTGTCTTGAAGGATACTCTATAGGGTGAGGGAGGGTGTGGGACTTTTCTCACTCATTGCTCATGTGGGATCCTAAATGATGGTTCTAGTAGTGTTCTTTTATGATTATGACTATGATTATGATTATGTTGATAAGCTATGAGTAGTATTCATGTATTAATCATGATATGATGACTTTAAGAGAATATTTTGTAAGTATGAAGTGGATTGATTAATGTGATACTTAACCTTGGATAGGATTATGGGGTTCTATCATTGCCATTGCAAAAGTATTCTTGGGTGATCTACATGTTGGGTTGATATTATATTGAATTGACTTATTATGCTTCTTATATGCATGATTTTGACTAAATTATCCTTTTCTCAAGCATTGATGATTTTTGTGCATAGGAGCCATACTTAGCATATGTGGTTTGTACTAACCCATATTTTCTCGCTTTTCCCCAAACATTTTAGTTTCAGGGCATTGAGGAGATTCGTCGTCATCAAAGAAGAAGACTTGGGTCTTTTGTAAGTCAATTGGTGAGTCCTAATGAGTTCCGAGTATAGAGCCACTCATCAAGACTTATTAGTTTTGTCTATGTTTTCAGACAATTATTCCATTCTCATGTTGAGACTTCATTGTAGCCTATATGGCATATTGTAATAGACTAAGGGCTATGCCCAAACTATTGTGATTTATACTCTTGTAGATGGTTTATATGTGAGATGAGACTTCAGACTTCTATATGATTTATTATTATAAAAGAGAAGTCTATGTAAACTTCGTTTGTGAGGAGTCTATGTAAACTCCACATGTAAAGTTTTAAAAAATTTCGAATTTTTGACCTGTGATGTGATATGATGTACGATAAGGATTTGTCTTAGTCCTCTTAGAGGAGGATGACACTGGGTACGCCTAAGGGGTACGTTGGGTCATAACAAACTTTGTATCAGAGCATAAGGTTGAGTAATCTTAGGATTGATGTCTCACTAAACCACCTCTATGTAAGGTCTTATTCATAATTGTGAAGCGTGCCACATTTATGAATGAGAGACTATTTGATACTTAGGAACTTTCACTCTCTTGTTATTACTTAGTCGTGCCTAAGAGTCTTAACTCAATCAAGTCCTTTCTTCTAATCCTTTTATTGTGCTTATAGGCAATAAATACAAGGAGGAACAATGCTCGAAGGGACATAGAGGATAATTTGAATGAGGCGGTTCCCCCTCAAGCTCCTCAAAACCCTCAAGTTCCTATTGAAGAAGGGGCTATGTCTAATGTTGAGATAAGGTCATCCATTCATAGCTTGACTCAAGTGTTGGCTACCCAATTTGCTAGGGGTACAAGGGTTCAAGTGAACCCCAATGCTAATACCACTGCTTCAAGGATTAGAGATTTCAAAAGAATGAATCCCCCTACTTTCTATGGGTTTAAGATGGAGGAGGACCTATAAGGGTTCATTGACGAAGTGTTCAAAGTTCTTGATGCTATGGGTATTTCTTCTCAAGAAAAGGCAGAACTAGCCGCCCACCAACTCAAAGATGTAGCTCAAGTGTGGTGATCAATGGAAGGATGAGAGGTCGATTATAGAAGGCCGTATTAGTTGGGGATCTTTCAAAATGACTTTCATTGATAGGTTCTTTCCCTTAGAACTAAGGGAGAGGAAAATGCAAGAATTCATCAACCTTCGTCAAGGGGGTATGAGCGCGAAGTAGTATAGCCTCAAGTTCACTCAACTATCGAAGCATGATTCTACGATGGTTGCAGATTATAGGGCCAACATGAACAAATTTGTCATGCGGATATCCTATCTTGTGGTTAATGAATGTAGGTCGGCTATGTTGATTCCTAGCATCGACATCTCTCTTCTAATTGTTGATGCAGAACAAATTGAGGAGAAAAAGCTAAATCAAGTTGGTAGGGAGTTGAAGAAGGTGAGACCCGAAGGGGTGAATTCTTCTAAGAATAGGTTTGAGGTTCAAGACAAACCAAGGTTCAAAAGAAGGTTTTCCAACCAAAGGCCCTCCTAATGTTCCAAGTGTCAACAAGAGTAAGGTGTCGACTCCCAAGCTCCAAGAGGGGAAAAGTGGTGGTTCTTATGTTGAGAAGCCTCTTTGTTCAAAATATGGTAGAAAACATGATGGTAAGTGCCTACTTGGCACGGGTAATTGCTATGCTTGTGACAAGAGTGGTCACATGAAGAGAGATTGCCCTATGATGAAGACTCAAGTAAGGGAAAATGCTCAGGCTCAAGCAAGTGCCCCAAATCCGAATGCTCCTAAGAAGAATCGCTTTTATGCTCTCCAATCCCGAAGGGATCAAGAGATCTCACCGGACGTGGTCACCGATATGTTAAAATTATTTTCCTCTTATGTATATGCTTTGTTGGATCCGGGAGCTACATTGTCATTTGTGACCCCTCTTGTAGCCATGAAATTTGAAATAATACTCGACATATTAGAAAAACCTATTTCGGTTTCTACCCCGGTAGGTGATTGCGTGGTGATTAATAGAGTCTATAAAAGTTGTCCTATTTTCTTGACCAATAGAGTTACATTAGTTGACTTGATAGAACTTGATATGTTAGATTTGACGTTATATTGGGTAAGGATTGGTTGCATGCTTGCTTTGCCTCTATTGATTGTAGGACGAGGAAAGTGAAATTTAAATTCCCAAATGAACCCATTTTTGAGTGGAAGGGAGGAAACTGAAAACCTATGGGTAAGATCATCTCATGTCTAAAAGCTTGCAAATTGATTGTAAAGGGTTGTCTCTACCACATAGTAAGAGTTAGGGATCTTGAATCTGAGGTCCCTCCCATAGAGTCTCTACCCGCAGTGAGGGAATTTCCGGAGGTCTTTCCCGATGACCTTCCCGGAATTCCTCCCGAACGGGAGATTTGACTTCGGCATAGACTTGTTGCCAAATACACAACCTATTTCAATCCCTCCATATCGGATGGCCCCGACAGAGTTGAAGGAGCTAAAGGATCAACTCAATATGTTAGATAAGGGCTTTATTCAGCCGAGCATATCTCCATGGGTGGCTACGATATTGTTTGTAAAGAAGAAGGAAGGGTCGTTGAGAATGTGCATCGACTATCATCAACTGAACAAAGTCACTATAAAGAATAAGTACCCGCTCCCTAGGATTGATGACTTGTTTGATCAACTCCAAGGAGGAATTTACTTTTCAAAGATTGACTTGAGGTCGGGCTATCATAAACTTATAGTAAGGTAGGATATTCCGAAAATGGCATTCCGAACAAGATATGGTCACTTTGAATTCCTAGTGATGTCATTTGGTCTAACAAATGCCCTGGTGACATTCATGGATCTTATGAATCGAGCTTTTAGAAAGTATCTTAATTTGTTTGTGATTGTTTTCATTGATGACATTTTGATATACTCTAGGAGTGAAAATGATCAAATGACAAAATCGAGAATAGTTTTGCAAGTTCTCAAGGATAACCAACTTTTTTGCTAAGTTTAGAAAGTGTGAGTTTTGGTTGAGATCGTTTGCCTTTCTTGGTCAAATTGTCTATAGTGTAGGAGTAGAGTTTGATACAAGGAAGACGGAAGTGGTCCAAAGTTGGCCTAGACAATTTAAACCTACCGACATCCAAAGTTTTCTAGGGTTGGCCGATTACTATAAGAGGTTTGTTGAGGGATTGTCATCTATCACATCTCCATTAACGACCTTAACCCAAAAGAATTCCAAATTCAAATGGTCGGAATCATGTGAAAAGAGTTTCCAATTATTGAAAGATAGAATCACCTCCGCTCCTGTATTGACTTTATCGGAGGGTACCGAATGGTTTGTGGTTTATTGTGATGCCTCCGGAGTGGGTCTAGGATGTGTTCTCATGCAACCTAGGTAAGTCATAGCGTATGCCTCTAGACAACTCAAGTCACATGAGAAGAATTACCAAGTCATGACCTTGAACTTGCTTCCGTGGTATTTGCATTGCAAATTTTGAGACATTATCTCCATGGGGTACATGTTGATGTATTCACCGATCACAAGAGTTTACAATATGTGTTTACCCAAAAAAATTTAAACCTACGTCAACGAATATGGTTAGAACCTTTAAAGGACTATGACATGAGTGTCCTTTACCATCCCGAAAAAGATAATGTGGTAGAGGATGCCTTGAGTAGAGTTTCCAAGAGTTAGTAAAAGAGGTTCATAGGTTGGCTCGTTTGGGTGTCCGACTAGAAGACTTTCCAAAGGGTGGTTTCGTGGTTTGGCACAACTCCGAGTCGTATTTAGTGGTTGGGGTGAAATCCAAGCAACACCTTGATCCTTTATTGATGGAGTTGAAGGAAACAATCCTTAGTAAATCTAATGAGTCCTTCTCTGAAAAATAAAATGGGGTGCTTAGTCACCAAGGAAGATTGTGTGTACCGGATGTGGATGGATTGAGGGAATTGATCATGGAAAAGGCTCATGGCTCCCGATATTCCATTCAACCGGGTGCCACAAAGATGTACCGTGACTTATGAGAATTTCTTGGTGGAATGGTATGTAAAGGGACATAGCGGATTTTGTTGCTAAGTGTCCAAACTGCGATTAAGTCAAAGAGCATCATAAAAGACCAGGTGGCTTGACTCAAAATATGGATATTCCTTCATGGAAATGGGAGTATATTAACATAGACTTCGTAGTGGGGTTGCCTCGTACTAGGAGAAAACATTAGTCGATATGGGTCATTATTGATAAGCTAACCAAGTTCGCACATTTCCTTTCCGTCAAAGTCACATATTCGGCGGAAGATTATGCCAAATTGTACCTCAAAGAGATAGGGAAGTTACATGGAGCCCCTTTGTCCATCATTTTGGATAGAGGTACTCAATTTGTTTCCCATTTTTGGAAAGCTTTTCGAAGTGGGATTGGTACAAAGGTGAAGCTTAGTACCGCTTTTCATCCCAAGACGGATGGTCAAGAGGAACACACTATTCAAACTCTTGAAGACATGTTGAGACTTGTGTGATTGATTTCAAAGGAAATTGGGATGATCACCTTCCTTTGATAGAGTTCTCCTCCAAAAATAGCTACCATTCGACTATCTCTATGGCACCCTTCGAGGCGCTTTATGGGAGAAGGAGTAGATGTCCGATTGGGTGGTACGAGGTAGGTGAGTTTGCTCTACTTGGTCCTGATTTGGTTTATGAAGACCTCGAGAAGGTTCGGGTTATAAGAAGTAGACTAAAAACGTCTCAAAATCGGCAAAAATATTATGCCGACAATAGAAAGAGTGACCTTGAATTCAACGTACGAAATTGGGTCTATTTGAAAATTTCACCCATGAAAGGGGTGATGAGGTTTGGAAAGAAGGGGAAGCTTACTCGTCATTATGTGGGTCCGTATTAAATTTTGAAGAGAGTCGGGAGTATTGCCTATGAATTGAAGTTGCCAAATGAGTTGGCCATGATTTATCTGGTGTTCCATGTTTCTATGCTTAAGAAGTGTATAGGTGATCCGGTTTCCATTCTTTTCTCTAGAAGGTCTAGGGGTAAAAGAGGACCTTTCTTATATAGGTGTCCTGGTGGATATCTTGGATCACCAGGTTAAGAAATTAAGGAATAAGGAGGTTGCCTCCGTAAAATTTCTATGGAGGAACCACCTTGTTGAGGGTGCAACATGGGAGGCGGAGGCCGACATGAAGTCCCGCTATCCTTATCTTTTTCCCCTTACTCCTAGACAATATTGAGGTTAGTAGTTTCTTTATGACTGTTATGAATAATGTTGAACTTATAATGTTTTTCTAAATATGTGCATATTATAGTAGAAATCCATGCCTTAGTTGAATTCTTTACTTTCCATGAAACATATTTCTAATGGTTGTTTAATGTGTGTGGTATTCTATAAGTACTCATGGAAATTATGGTGAGCATGTGTGATATAGTTATGATAAGAAATCAGCATGTCAACTCTTAATGTTCATATTGAGCTCATATTGAAATGGAGAAGGTAGTTTCTCCTTATGAGATATGAAAAGTTGAGTTTATGTACATGGTATGTTGTGGATTAAGTTCCTATGTGTTATTGCTAGGATTATATGCTTAAAGGAGTGAATGATTCCTCAAATGAGTTGTGACTCATTCTATTATATTGTTGTTGGTTGGGCTGCTAGTCTTGTGTCCCTTCCTCTTATAAGGGTCTAGAGTGTCATTCGGGGACAAATGTTCCTCGGGGGGGAGTATTGACACACCCCAAAAATTCCATGACCTATACGACGACCTCATATGTTGTGTAATTATGATTTTATACCTAAAGTAGTGTATATAACTTGTTTGAGAAGTATTTTAGCCATAGCATTAAAGAAAAGCCTTAACGTACGGAAACTAGCAAAATTTAACTAGTTGGCGTCCCTATGTTTGGTGAAAGTTTTGGAGGGTCATATGCAGTCCAAAACTACTAAAACGACTTTGAATAGGTAAAATGTAGTATAGAGGGTCAAACCGTACAGTAACGACACCCCAAGATCCACCGGAAGGGTCCTTGGGGAGGACCCGAACACGGGCGAGCAGGCTGCCAAAGCACCCTGCCTGCAACAGGATTGTGGTAGTAAGGTAGGATATTCCGAAAATGGCATTCCGAACAAGATATGGTCACTTTGAATTCCTAGTGATGTCATTTGGTCTAACAAATGCCCTGGTGACATTCATGGATCTTATGAATCGAGCTTTTAGAAAGTATCTTAATTTGTTTGTGATTGTTTTCATTGATGACATTTTGATATACTCTAGGAGTGAAAATGATCAAATGACAAAATCGAGAATAGTTTTGCAAGTTCTCAAGGATAACCAACTTTTTTGCTAAGTTTAGAAAGTGTGAGTTTTGGTTGAGATCGTTTGCCTTTCTTGGTCAAATTGTCTATAGTGTAGGAGTAGAGTTTGATACAAGGAAGACGGAAGTGGTCCAAAGTTGGCCTAGACAATTTAAACCTACCGACATCCAAAGTTTTCTAGGGTTGGCCGATTACTATAAGAGGTTTGTTGAGGGATTGTCATCTATCACATCTCCATTAACGACCTTAACCCAAAAGAATTCCAAATTCAAATGGTCGGAATCATGTGAAAAGAGTTTCCAATTATTGAAAGATAGAATCACCTCCGCTCCTGTATTGACTTTATCGGAGGGTACCGAATGGTTTGTGGTTTATTGTGATGCCTCCGGAGTGGGTCTAGGATGTGTTCTCATGCAACCTAGGTAAGTCATAGCGTATGCCTCTAGACAACTCAAGTCACATGAGAAGAATTACCAAGTCATGACCTTGAACTTGCTTCCGTGGTATTTGCATTGAAAATTTTGAGACATTATCTCCATGGGGTACATGTTGATGTATTCACCGATCACAAGAGTTTACAATATGTGTTTACCCAAAAAAATTTAAACCTACGTCAACGAAGATGGTTAGAACCTTTAAAGGACTATGACATGAGTGTCCTTTACCATCCCGAAAAAGATAATGTGGTAGAGGATGCCTTGAGTAGAGTTTCCAAGAGTTAGTAAAAGAGGTTCATAGGTTGGCTCGTTTGGGTGTCCGACTAGAAGACTTTCCAAAGGGTGGTTTCGTGGTTTGGCACAACTCCGAGTCGTATTTAGTGGTTGGGGTGAAATCCAAGCAACACCTTGATCCTTTATTGATGGAGTTGAAGGAAACAATCCTTAGTAAATCTAATGAGTCCTTCTCTCAAAAATAAAATGGGGTGCTTAGTCACCAAGGAAGATTGTGTGTACCGGATGTGGATGGATTGAGGGAATTGATCATGGAAAAGGCTCATGGCTCCCGATATTCCATTCAACCGGGTGCCACAAAGATGTACCGTGACTTATGAGAATTTCTTGGTGGAATGGTATGTAAAGGGACATAGCGGATTTTGTTGCTAAGTGTCCAAACTGCGATTAAGTCAAAGAGCATCATAAAAGACCAGGTGGCTTGACTCAAAATATGGATATTCCTTCATGGAAATGGGAGTATATTAACATAGACTTCGTAGTGGGGTTGCCTCGTACTAGGAGAAAACATTAGTCGATATGGGTCATTATTGATAAGCTAACCAAGTTCGCACATTTCCTTTCCGTCAAAGTCACATATTCGGCGGAAGATTATGCCAAATTGTACCTCAAAGAGATAGGGAAGTTACATGGAGCCCCTTTGTCCATCATTTTGGATAGAGGTACTCAATTTGTTTCCCATTTTTGGAAAGCTTTTCGAAGTGGGATTGGTACAAAGGTGAAGCTTAGTACCGCTTTTCATCCCAAGACGGATGGTCAAGAGGAACACACTATTCAAACTCTTGAAGACATGTTGAGACTTGTGTGATTGATTTCAAAGGAAATTGGGATGATCACCTTCCTTTGATAGAGTTCTCCTCCAAAAATAGCTACCATTCGACTATCTCTATGGCACCCTTCGAGGCGCTTTATGGGAGAAGGAGTAGATGTCCGATTGGGTGGTACGAGGTAGGTGAGTTTGCTCTACTTGGTCCTGATTTGGTTTATGAAGACCTCGAGAAGGTTCGGGTTATAAGAAGTAGACTAAAAACGTCTCAAAATCGGCAAAAATATTATGCCGACAATAGAAAGAGTGACCTTGAATTCAACGTACGAAATTGGGTCTATTTGAAAATTTCACCCATGAAAGGGGTGATGAGGTTTGGAAAGAAGGGGAAGCTTACTCGTCATTATGTGGGTCCGTATTAAATTTTGAAGAGAGTCGGGAGTATTGCCTATGAATTGAAGTTGCCAAATGAGTTGGCCATGATTTATCTGGTGTTCCATGTTTCTATGCTTAAGAAGTGTATAGGTGATCCGGTTTCCATTCTTTTCTCTAGAAGGTCTAGGGGTAAAAGAGGACCTTTCTTATATAGGTGTCCTGGTGGATATCTTGGATCACCAGGTTAAGAAATTAAGGAATAAGGAGGTTGCCTCCGTAAAATTTCTATGGAGGAACCACCTTGTTGAGGGTGCAACATGGGAGGCGGAGGCCGACATGAAGTCCCGCTATCCTTATCTTTTTCCCCTTACTCCTAGACAATATTGAGGTTAGTAGTTTCTTTATGACTGTTATGAATAATGTTGAACTTATAATGTTTTTCTAAATATGTGCATATTATAGTAGAAATCCATGCCTTAGTTGAATTCTTTACTTTCCATGAAACATATTTCTAATGGTTGTTTAATGTGTGTGGTATTCTATAAGTACTCATGGAAATTATGGTGAGCATGTGTGATATAGTTATGATAAGAAATCAGCATGTCAACTCTTAATGTTCATATTGAGCTCATATTGAAATGGAGAAGGTAGTTTCTCCTTATGAGATATGAAAAGTTGAGTTTATGTACATGGTATGTTGTGGATTAAGTTCCTATGTGTTATTGCTAGGATTATATGCTTAAAGGAGTGAATGATTCCTCAAATGAGTTGTGACTCATTCTATTATATTGTTGTTGGTTGGGCTGCTAGTCTTGTGTCCCTTCCTCTTATAAGGGTCTAGAGTGTCATTCGGGGACAAATGTTCCTCGGGGGGGAGTATTGACACACCCCAAAAATTCCATGACCTATACGACGACCTCATATGTTGTGTAATTATGATTTTATACCTAAAGTAGTGTATATAACTTGTTTGAGAAGTATTTTAGCCATAGCATTAAAGAAAAGCCTTAACGTACGGAAACTAGCAAAATTTAACTAGTTGGCGTCCCTATGTTTGGTGAAAGTTTTGGAGGGTCATATGCAGTCCAAAACTACTAAAACGACTTTGAATAGGTAAAATGTAGTATAGAGGGTCAAACCGTACAGTAACGACACCCCAAGATCCACCGGAAGGGTCCTTGGGGAGGACCCGAACACGGGCGAGCAGGCTGCCAAAGCACCCTGCCTGCAACAGGATTGTGGTGGATGTTGCGCGATGCGCAGCCGAAACGGGGAGATTTGAACTTGGCCTCAAGACGTGGGGCCTAGACGAGGTCCACTGAATCAACTCGGATTTCAAAAATAAATCGTGAAATTAACCCCGCGACGCGCATCTACTTCTCGGATTCCTAAAAGTCGTATTTTTAGTGTTTTGACTTCCTAAAAAGACCCATTTAAGTGAGGGGTCTTTTGGGTAGTTTAATGGGTGACTATATCAGGTCTTAGAGTCAGTTTTAGGTCAATTTTAACACTCAAAACAAGTCCAAAAAGTTTAAATAAAAAATCAATCTCATCTCTCTCAAATTCTCTCTTCCTCCAAACCTCCATTGAAGACCATTACAGCTCCAAGAAGAAGATCATACATTTAAGTTTCTTACCCAATTTCGTGGCTTTATAATCTTTAAGGTATGATCTCTTTCACTCTTGGGATCATTTTCCCCAAGAGGTCCCTCCAAAAGTTGATTTCTAAATCCACTAAAATCTAGGTTTTCTTCTACACATGGGTCTTCTTTAAAAATCAAAATTATGAATCAATTGTGGTTAATTATGATGAATTAATGTGCTTTAAGTATATATGGATTGTTAATTGATGATTTCCTATGATAATTCCCTAGACCCATGTCCTTTCCCCAATTTTATAAAAACCTTGAGTTGATATGGTGAATTGTGAAGATTATAAATATGTGGATTGACAATATTGTTGTTTATTATGTTATTGTTTCTTGAATCTACGTTGTCTATGTAATTGGTTATGTATTCTTGGTAATGGAAGTATGATGGTTCTTGGAAGGGCAATGAGGTATGTTGATTGGTTCTTCTTGGATTCAATTACGAATTATGAGTTACTTAGATAGTAATGCCTCTAAGTCTAATGTGTGGTTGTCATGTTAATGCTAAGTATTCCTCATCCCTAACCCTAAGACATTGAATTAGACATGAGCTATGTATGCATATTATGATACGATTATTGTATGATTGAAATTAGTTCTTATGATTACAATAAAGTGTTAAGTGAAAGATTTAGTCACTTCTCAAATTAGTTCTTATGATTACATGAGCTATTGTATGATTGAAATTGTTCTCACTTGTGATGACCTATGACTTATATATGATAAGATGTTTACATAGGGGTCTAAAAGAGACTAATGTGAACTTGTATGATGAGATAATATGATTACTAAAGGGAATAGTTGCTTAGCACCGAAAGGGCATGTATATGAGATGGAGGTCTCACGTTAGTAAGTCCGGCCTCCCACATGGGTTCCTCACGTTAGTAAGTCCGGATTCCCAAATTATGTGTTGTCTTATGAGATTGAAAGCTCCACGTTAGTAAGTCAAGGTTTCTAGAAACAATCTCCTTGACCCTTAACTATGTGCTCACATAAGACTCTAGCTGTGTGGATCCACCTAGATAGCTATGTACGAATGGTTACACCTTAGGCAAGTGTTAGCCGTCTCTTTTCTGTGTGGGAGTAGAAAACCGGATTCCATGTAGCTCACATGGTCTCATGTCGGTTATTGCACTTCTTTCACTAATGTAAAAGTAAATGAACAAGTTAAGTATGTGATCTCTTATTAGGGTTTTCTTGAAGGATACTACATAGGGTGAGGGAGGGTATGGGACTTCTCTTAGTCATTGAACGTGTGGGATCCTAAGGGATGGTTCTAGTAGTGTTCTTTTATGATTATGTCTATGATTATGATTATGTTGATAAGCTATGAGTAGTATTCATGTATTAATCATGTTATGATGACTTTAAGAGAATATTTTGTAAGTATGAAGTGGGTTGCTTAATGTGATACTCAGCCTTGGATAGGATTATGGCGATCTATCATTGGCATTGCACAAGTATTGCTTGGGTGATCTACATGTTGGGTTGCTATTATGTTGAATTGACTTATTATGCTTCTTATATATGCATGTTGAGTTAAATTGATAAAACACATTATTTTGAATAAATTGTCCTTTTCTCATGCATTGGTGATTTTTGTGCATAGGAGTCATACATAGTACACGTGGTTTGTACTAACCCATATTTTCTCTTTTTTACCAAATATTTAGGTTCGGGCCATTGAGGAGATTTGTGGTCATTGAAGAAGAAGACTTGGCTCTTTCCTAAGTCAATTGGTGAGTTCTCATGAGTTCCGAGGATAGAGACACTCATCAAGCCTGATTAGTTTTATCTATGTTTTGAAAAATTATTCCATTCACATGTTGAGACTTCATTGTAGCCTATATGACATATTATAATAGACTAAGGGCTATGCCCAAACTATTGTGATTCATACTCTTGTAGATGGTTTATATGTGAGATGAGACTTTAGACTTTTATATGATTTGTTATGCTAAAAGTGAAGTCTATGTACACTTTGTTAACATCCTTTGAATTGGAGTAACGTCGCGACGACTCAATAAAAAAAGAATTAGTTTAAAAAAATTTGAAACTAGGTTAGAGGGGGTTAAAGGGAAAAGGGAGTCGCCACCTAATTTTTAGGAAAACTAGGAAACCGACAACTTAAAAGATGAGTCTACGAAACCAATTTGATTCTAGGTGAGGGGTTCAAATTATTTCGAAGGGAAGGGGTTAGGCACCCTTCCAAATCCACAACTATGGTCCCGACTTAGTTCATTTTTTCAAATTGAGGAGAAAAATAAAATAGTTTACAATATATTAAACATGCAATATACATAATAAAATAAATAATAATATCGGCTAAGGTTTGCCTAACATCGATATATACAAAATAATGAATTCAAAATATAATTCAAACTCCTTTCGAATGTCTTCAAGGAAGCAAGTCTTGGGTACCTGTAAACACACTTAGTAAAAGTGTTAGTAATAAATAAATATGAATAAAATTGAATGCACAATATAGTAATTTAAAAATAAAAACTCGTCTTATTAACATGGGAGGCCTCGAAAATTGATGGTAATTTCTTCATCGGCAATTTTCAACAAGCAAAATATATAAACATAAACTAAATTTCTGAATATTAGGGAAGCCTCCAAAATCGACGGAGAGATTTTTTCATTGGCCTAACTTGTAAAATAGCGACTAAACTTTTTTTTAAAATTTTACAAAATAGCTAAAAATCAGTCCTAAACAAAACGGGCAACATAATTAATCAAATAATAACCAGAAAAAATAATAGTCATAAATCTAATAAGTAATATGGAAACAAAATAATAAGAACAGTAACATTGACATCGAATTAAATAAAAAATGAACAAAGCCAAAAATAAACATTACATTAACATAAACCAATTTAACACGGACAATATAAGAGTAATGGTTCCACTATAATCATTACAACATTCAAACTTAGCAACAATTCAAAAATAGATAGGAAGTAGTATTTCATTAACAATATTTATTAGAAGAAATCTAAAATGATAAGAAAATAAAAGAAATAAGAAAAAAAAGAGAATAGTTGATAAGTGATAAAATAAAAATCTCAATAATAAGAGCTAACAACAAAATAAACAAGGTGCAACTTTTAAATATTATAAATGATCACAGCAAGCAAAAACTACCAAAATAAACGAGCAAAAACAAATAAAGATAACCAAAATAATAAAATAAAATTAACCCATTATAAAATATAAACTATATTATTAATAAATCTCATAGAATAAATGTGACCTTAATAAATAATTAACCAAGTTCACCGGAGAAGTTAGGAATCTGGCCAGATCTGAAAATTAAGACAGAGGAACACAGCCAGAATGGAATTTGAAGTTCGTCTTAGGAATTGTGGGTCATCGAGAGACCTCTAGTTCACTGGAGCTCATCAACATTGAGCTAAAACACCTATAAAACAGCAGAAAATGTAAGAGAGGAGAGGGAAGGGGCTGGTTCGCAGTTTGTTTGTTATTATTCGCCTGAACTTCGAGCTCGTGGTGGCTTTGCTTCTTGTGGTGGTGGGTTTTGTTTTAGGCGGCCAAATATCTGGTCGTTTGACCTGAGTTCGCAGCTGGTCGGGTTTTAGCTGCGGATATGTAAAAAAAAGGATAAACGGGGTGGGGTTTTGGTGGAGCTTGTTGGTCTCGTTTTGGAGGTGAGTAAGATGGTATTTCGCCGGACAAATAGAACGGAGACAGTGATGGCTTAATGGTTGTTTGGAGGTTAGTTTGTGAGCTGTTTCAAGTAGGTTTTTTAAATTGTTTGGTGGAGACTAGAATAAAAAATAATGGGGGCCATTTCCGGTGATTATTTCACCGGAAAGAGAAGAAAATGAAGAGGGTCTTGGAGTTATTTTCTGATTGGTTATTTGTGGTTTTGGGTGGCTTGGTTGCCGGAAAAAAAAGCGAGAAAGATGAAGTTCGGCTAGTGGGGTTTGTTTGGTGGTGCCTGTCCGGAGCTCCGGCGAATTTATCGCTGGAGAAGGAGGATTAACAGTAAAAAGAACAAAGTATTGAACCCCAAATTCTAAAATTTATTTCACCACCCCAAAACCTAATGGACGAACTATTATATATATAGGGAGTTGAAAACTATGGGCCTACGTCACGGGCTTGGGATCATGACCCAAAACTTGTTGATTGATAAAATATTTCTGAATGAAAATTGTATTTAAAATTTGAATAAATTTTTAGACTGCGCAGAATATTAAAATAAATATTAACTATGTAACAAAGAAAAAATGAATAAGAAAATGTAATAAACAAAATCAATTACATTTTAAAAATGCAATTTAACAGAAGTAATGATTTTATAAAAAATGAACAAATAGTTGAACGTCACAAAATAATATAAACGTAACAACCGATAAAAATTCTAATACTTTGAGAAAAAGGATGATTATCTACAAATTGCATTAAAATGACAAAATATGTATTTTGAACTATTTAAAATAAAATACTCAAAATGTATTAATTTTAAAATTATCTTACCGAAATTTGGTGTCAACAACTTGCCCCTTTGTTTGATTAGTATCGATGAAAGAGATCCTGGTCAAACAAAGTTGACGAACCCAAATTTGGTTTGATAAAGTTTGAATAAAACAATTGAGACGCTAGTAGAGCTTTTGAGCAAGTCTCTACGTCCGTCGACTGGGCTGAAAATAATAAACAAAAGACAGACATTGATTGTAAACTTAGAGTGTTCACATACCTTCGATGTTACTTGTAAAATTTTACAATGAAGGTGGTGTACCTTTTTGAAAGAACGATGATGGGAATAACATGTCACTTTGAACGAGGTGACAACACCAATGCGTCTCTTTGAAAGTCGGACGACCCAATTTGAACATAACTTATCACTTTGAACAAGGTGACAACCCAACGTGTCTCTTTGAAAGGCGGACAACCCAACTTGAACTTAACATGTCACTTTGAACGAGGTGACAACCCAACTTAAATATAACTTGTCACTTTGAACGAGGTGACAACCCAACTTGTCTCTTGAAAGGCAGATGACCCAACTTGAATATAACACGCCACTTTGAATAAGGTGAAAACCCAACGTGTCTCTTTGAAAGGCGGACGACCCAACTTGAACATAACATGTCACTTTGAACGAGGTGACAACCCAATCTTGTCTCTTTAAAGGCGGACGATCCAACTTGAACTTAACATGTCACCTAAATGGAGGTGACAACCCAATCTTGAACTTAACATGTCTTTTGAAGGGAGATGACAACCCAATCTTGAATTTAACGTGTCATTTGAAGGGAGATGACAACACAATCTTGAACTTGATGTGTCATTTGAAGAGAGATGACAACCCAATCTTGAATTTAACGTGTCATTTGAAGGGAGATGACAACCCAATCTTGAACTTAACGTGCCATTTGAAGGGAGATGACAACCCAATCTTGAACTTAACGTGTCATTTGAAGGGAGATAACAACCCAATCTTCAACTAAACGTGTCATTTGAAGGGAGATGACAACCCAATCTTGAACTTAAGGTGTCAGTTGAAGGGAGATGACAATCCAATTTTGAACTTAACGTGTCATTTGAAGGTAGATGACCACCCAATCTTGAACTTAACGTGTCATTTGAAGGGAGATGACAACCCAATCATGAACTTACCGTGTCATATGAAGGTAGATGACCACCCAATCTTGAACTTAATGTGTCATTTGAAGGGAGATGACGACCCAATGTGTCTCTTTGAAAGGCGGACGACCCAACTTGAACATAACATGTCATATGAAGGGACATGACAACCCAACGTGTCTCTTTGAAAGGCGGACGACCCAACTTGCACTTAACATGAATGACGTATCACAAAATATGCAATATCAATGTTAGTAGCAAATATATAACATAAATTATGCAAATATTATCATATGAACAAGGTATTAACCAATGCAACGACTCAAACTTAATAACATCATGAATTAAATAAAATGTCAATTTAAAATAGAATAACAGAATAAAAAGTGTTATGTTGAACGACTTGACAAACCAATTTGAAAAGAATTAATTTATTTGATAATAAATTATTGTCTAAAAGATATCATTTTGAATGGTATGACGACCTCAATTAAGAAAAATATCATTTTGAAGGGTATGACTACCCAAATTTAAGAAAGTGTCATTTTGAAGAGTATGACGACCCAAATAAAAAAAATGTCATTTTGAAGGATATGACGACCCAAAATAAAATTTGAACTTTGAAACGGTCCACAAAGTTATTTGGACAAATATGATGACAAAAATTTAAAATTATGTCATTTTGAAGGGTATGACGACCAAAAAATAAAAATGTGTCATTTTGAAGGGTATGACTACCCAAAAATACAATTTGAACTTTGAAACGGTCCACAAAGTTATTTGGACAAATATCAACAATGAAACGGTCCACAAAGTTGGTATTGACAAAAATTGAAAAGTGGATTTTAACCCATTTTTATTTTATGATTAATGAAACATATTTTAACTTGGTTAGTACCAACAAAAATATTGTACAAAAAAAAAATCTCACAATTCATTATCTTTCAACTGAGATTGAGTAATTCCTATAGATTCAGGTGGTACCTGAAATGTACTTAAGTAACAACAAGATTTGTCCATCTTGCTACAAACAAAGTCTTTGAACTAGACCTAACATCATGTTTCAAGTGCCCTCACAAGAGAGAAATTTTCAATTTGCGCACATTTAAAGTGTTTTGATTTGGGAGCATCTGGAAAAACACACTCACACTCAGAAAAATGTTCAACACATGGAATTGTGATACCATAGGCTTGACCTTCACGTAAATCCACACAAATGTGAGAACATTTGAATTGAAATCAGATAGGGCTTTTTAATAGCTTGTAATGTAGGCTTAGTGACGGGTAGGATAGTCATTTGGGATAAAAGTGACATATTTTCTTTTTGAGCATTGCACTAAATTGGTGCTTTTAACATTTGTTACACTTTTAGCATTTGATTCTCTTTGTTGTCCCTTCCTTTGCATTTTTTGACTTCTTTGAAACTTTGATTGTCTGAGTTTTTCCCCTTTTGAATTTTCTCCTTTTTGTTTGGAGTGTTTTTCTTCTTTTCTTCAAATTTTGCTTTCTTAAACTTGTGGGGAATTTTGAACATTTCTTTTTTTTTCTTTTGAAGTCATTTTTGTTTTTGACTTTCAGGGATTTGTCTTTGACATATTTGAACTTTGAATCTTCTTTTGTAACTTGCACGTCTTTATTGCGCTCAAGAAAGTCAGGCCAAAAGAGGAACAATGCGTATAAGCACTTAAAATGGGTATAGGCTAAAAATGTGGTTGTCCAAAGAAAAAGGCTTAAGGCTCAAAGTGGGGACATCTAAGGATTAACATCATTTGGTAGGCTTTGAAAGGTTCAAACGGGTCAAAGGAGGCCTACAATCATTTTTTAAATCAAATATTACTTAGAATTTTGCCTCAATAACATTTAGGCCAAGTTCTAGATCAACAATGCAAAACAATTAAATTTAATTCAAAACTCACCACACAATGCACATGAAACAATGAATTTGATTTTGTTCTAATCTTGAATGTATAAAAGAGAACATTTACAAGTGTAACAAAAGTATGAATGAGAGGTACCAAAAAGAACCTATGGTTTAAGAAGAAGTCAATCTTCTTTATTGTACAAATTATTTTTCACATGCACACTTGAACTGTGTTGGCACCAACTAAGTCAAAAAATGATTTCAAAAATATAAACATTAAAAGAATAAAAAATAAACGATCTTTTAAATAAAGAGTACCGAACCCAATAAGGGCTGCCTACGTATCTCATTGATGAGAATCAGGTTTGCGTAGCTTCCAGATATGACACAAAAAATATTTTTTGAATAAAAAATGAAGTTTTTGAAGAAAAATAAACAGAGTAAAGAACCAATGAGACGCATTGAAGGGGCGGCAACCGAAATTTAACATTTTTTTTTAATATTTAAAGAAAATTAAACAGAAATGAAAAATCAGTGAGTCACATTGAAGGTTGGACTACCCAAATTTAACAATTTTTTTTATAATTAAAGAAAAAGTAACCATAAAATAAAATTTAAATGAGTCACATTAGAGGATGAACAACCCAACTTTAAAAATATCAATTGAAATAATATTTTCAATGGAATATAATGAAAATCAAAGATATACAATGAATGTGACATCATATACAAAAAAGTAATGCAAAATATACAAACCAACTCGGAGTGAAGCTTATAAATTCTGGAGTCTGTGTACAAACTTGGTGAAATTTTTTAGGGCATTCTTTAAAAAATTTGCCCCTGTTTCAGATTTAACAACCTCCGGTATTTAATCTTGTAACAACTATCTCCTTTATAAAATTTTTGGAGACCTCCTCAAAATATTTTGCCCTAGTTTCCGTTTTAAAAATTTGAAAAGCTTATGTGAAACATGACCGAGCTCTTATGGAGCCTACGTATCCCGTTGAAATAGAAATCAGGTCAAACGTAGTTCCAACAAATTGTAACTTGAATAAAAAACTAACATTGAATTATGAATATTCTAAAACTAGGTTAGCAAGACTAATTTTAAAATAATGGACTATCATATACCATATTCAGGTATAACAAGTATATCACATAACATACAAACAATGAATGCATGTTTTATACAGATGTGCATTGAGTGTTGACTCATCTCAAGCAAATGCGCTAAATTCAAGGTTTTGGCTTCGCTCTACACTAGCTGACTAAGAGTGGTTTAGAAAAGACTTGGTTACCCGAGTCGGACAAACTACAGGGTGAAGTATAATAAACGACGTTGGATGACCGCAAACCAACTATTCATTTACCACTTCAAAAGAATTTGAAGGTGTTTTCGGAAGGACAGTCGTGGAAAGCCACGTAACCGCCTTGGTCCTAATGCATTCTATGTGCCATTTGACAGAAATTATGCCATGAAATGCAAATAATATACATACAAATAAAAATGAATAATGGATAAACAACAAGTACAATATACAAATAATTAACGAAATTTAAAAAATACAAGGTATAACTCAATAAAAGAAAATTCTCCTCAATTTGAAAAAATGAATTCATATTGGTAAGAACCTCTATTCCCCAGCGGAGTCGCCATTCTGTTGACATCCTTTGAATTAGAGCAACGTCGCGATGACTCAATTAAATAATAATTAGTTTAAAAATTTTTGAAACTGGGTTAGAGGGGGTTAAAGGGAAAATGGAGTCGCCACCTAATTTTTAGGAAAACTAGGAAACCAGACAACTTAAAAGAAAGTCTACGACAATTTGATTCTAGGTGAGGGGTTCAAATTATTTCGAAGGGAACGGGTTCGGCACCCTTCGAAATCCACAACTGTGGTTCCCGACTAAGTTCATTTTTTCAAATTGAGGAAAAAAATAAAATAGTGTACAAATATAATGAATTAAAAATATAATTCGAACTTCTTTCAAATGGCTTCAAGGAAGCAAGTCTTGGGTACATGTAAACACACTTAGTAATAAATAAATATGAATAAAATTAAATACATGAAATAGTAACTTAAAAATAAAAACTCGTCTTATTAACATGGGAGGCCTTCGAAATTGATCGTAATTTCTTATCAGCCATTTTCAACAAGCAAAATATATAAACATAAACTAAATTTTCATCTTTAATATTAGGGAGGCCTCCAAAACCGACGGAGAGATTTTTTCATTAGCCATTTTAACTTATAAAATAGCAACTAAATTCTTTTAAAAAAATTTACAAAATAGCTAAAAATCAGTCCTAAACAAAACGGACAACATAATTAATCAAATAATACACCCCCCAAAAAAAGTCATAAATCTAATAAGTAATATGGAAATAAAATAATAAGAACAGTAACATTGACATCGAATTAAATAAAAAATGAACAAAGCCAAAAATAAACATTACATTAAAATAAACCAATTTAACACGGACAATATAAGAATAATGGTTCCACTATAATCATTACAACATTCAAACTTTGCAACAATCCAAAAATAGATAGGAAGTAATATTTCATTAACAATATTTATTAGAAGAAATCTAAAATGATAAGAAAATAAAACAAATAAGAAAAAAAAGAGAATACTTGATAAGTGATAAAACAAAAATCTCAATAATAACAGCTAACAACAAAATAAACAAGGTGCAACTTTTAATTATTATAAATGATCACAGTAAGCAAAAACTACCAAAATAAACGAGAAAAAACAAATAAAAATAACCAAAATAATAAAATAAAATAAACCCAATATAAAATATAAACTATATTATTAACAAAACTCATAGAATAAATGTGACCTTAATAAATAATTAACCAAGTTCACCGGAGAAGTTAGGAATCTGGCCAGATCTGAAAATTAAGACAGAGGAACACTGCCGGAATAGAATTTGAAGTTCGTCTTAGGAATTGTGGGTCATCGAGAGACCTCTAGTTCACTGGAGCTCATCAACTTTGAGCTAAAACACCTATAAAACAACAGAAAATGTAAGAGGGGAGAGGGAAGGGGCTGGTTCGCAATTTGTTTGTTATTGTTCGCCTGAACTTCGCGCTCATGGCGGCTTTGCTTCTTGTGGTGGTGGGTTTTGTTTCAGGCGGCCAAATATCTGGTCGTTTGACCTGAGTTCGCTGCTGGTCGAGTTTTAGCTGCGGAGATGTAAAAAAATGGATAAATGGGGTGGGTTTTGGTGGAGCTCGTTGGTCTCATTTTGGAGGTGAGTAAGGTGGTATTTCGCCGGACAAATAGAACGGAGATAGTGATGGTTTAATGGTGGTTTGGAGGTTGGGTTGTGAGCTGTTTCAAGTAGGTTTTTTAGATTGTATGGTGGCTGTTTGGTGGAGACTAGAAGAAAAAATAATGGGGGCCATTTCCGGTGACTATTTCACCGGAAAAAGAAGAAAACGAAGAGGGTCTTGGAGTTATTTTATGGTTGGTTATTTGTGGTTTTGGGTGGCTTGGTTGCCGGAAAAAAGAAGCGAGAAAGATGAAGTTCAGCTAGTGGGGTTTGTTTGGTGGTGCTTGGCCGGAGCTCCGGCGAATTCAGCGCCAGAGAAGGAGGATGAGCAGTAAAAAGAACAAAGTATTGAACCCCAAATTCTAAAATTTATTTCACCACCCCAAAACCTAATGGACGAACTATTACATATATTGGGAGTTGAAAACTATGGGCCTAAGTCATGGGCTTGAAATCATGACCCAAAACTTGTTGATTGATAAAATATTTGTGAATACAAATTGTATTCAAAATTTGAATAAATTTTTAGACTGCGCAGAATATTAAAATAAATATTAACAATATAACAAAGAAAAAATGAATAAGAAAATGTAATAAAAAATCAATTACATTTTAAAAATGCAATTTAACAGAAGTAATTGTTTTATAAAAAATGAACAAATAGTTGAACGTCACAAAATAATATAAACATAACAACTGATAAAAAATCTAATACTTTGAGAAAAAGGATGATTATCTACAAATTGCATTAAAATGACAAAATATGTATTTTGAACTATTTAAAATAAAATACTCAAAATGTATTAATTTTAAAACTATCAGACCGAAATTTGGTGTCAACGCACTTCGTATGTGAGGAGTCTATGTAAACACCATATGTAAAATTTTAAATTTTTCCGCAATTTTGACCTATGATGTGCTATGATGTATGATAAGGGTTTGTCTTAGTCCTCTTAGAGGATGACGACACCGGTTACGCCTAAGGGGTACTTTGGGTCATAAAAAACTTGGTATCAGAGCATGATGATGAGTAATCTTAGGATTGATGTCTCACTAAACCACGTCTATGTAGGGTCTTATTCACAGTTGTGAAACCCGCCAAATTTATGAATGAGACACTATGTGATTTTTAGGAATTTTCACTCACTTGTTATTCCTCAGTCGTGCCTAAGAGTCCTAAATCTATCTAGTCCTTTCTTCTAATCCTTTTATTGTGCTTATAGAGAATGAATACAAGGAGGAACAATGCTCGAAGGGCCGGAGAAGAGAATTTGAATGAGGAGGTTCCCCCTCAAGCTCCTCAAAACCCTCAAGTTCCTATTGATGAAGGGGCTATGTCTAATGTTGAGATAAGGTCGGCCATTCATAGCTTGACTCAAGTGTTGGCTACCCAAGATGCTAGGGATACAAGGGTGCAAGTGAACCCCAATGCTAATACGACCGCTTCAAGGATTAGGGATTTCACAAGAATGAATCCTCCTACTTTCTATAGTTCTAAGGTGGAGGAGGACACACAAGGGTTCATTGATGAAGTGTTCAAAGTTCTTGATGCTATGGGTGTTTCTTCTCAAGAAATAGTGGAAATATCCGTCTACCTACACAAAGATGTAGCTCAAGTGTGGTATGAGAAATGGAAGCATGACATGCCAATTATAGAAGGCCGAATTACTTGGGGATCTTTCAAAATGACTTTCCTTAATACGTTCTTTCCCTTGTAACTAAGGGAGAGGAAAATGCAAGAATTCATCAACCTTTGTCAAGGGGGTACGAGCATGAAGGAGTATACCCTCAAGTTCACTCAACAATCAAAGCATGCTTCTACTATGGTTGCGGATTCTAGGGCCAAGAAGAACAACTTTGTCATGGGGATATCCGATCTTGTGGTTAATGAATGTAGGTTGGCTATATTGATTCCTAGCATGGACATCTCTCATCTCATGGTTCATACGGAAAACATTGAGGAGCAAAATCTTAAGGAAGTTGGTAGGGAGTTGAAGAAGGTGAGAATCGAAGAGGGGAATTCTTCCAAGAATAGGTTTGAGGTTCACGACAAACCAAGGTTCAAAATGAGATTTTCCAACAAAGGCCCTCCTAATTCTCCAAGTGTCAACAAGAGTAAGGTGTCTACTACCAAGCTCTAAGAGGGGAAAGGTGGTGGTTCTTATGTTGAGAAGCCTCTTTGTTCAAAATGTGGTTGAAAACATGATGGTAGGTGCCTAGTTGGCACGGGTAATTTCTATGGTTGTGGCAAGAGTGGTCACATGAAGAGAGATTGCCATATGATGAAGACTCAAGTAAGGGAAAATGCTCAAGCTCAAGCAAGTGCCCCAAATCCGGATTCTCCTAAGAAGAATCGCTTTTATGCTCTCCAATCCCGAAGTGATCAAGATAGCTCACCGGATGTGGTCACCGGTATGCTAAAATTATTTTCCTTCGATGTTTATGCTTTGTTGGTTTAGGTAGCTAGATTGTCATTTGTGCCTCCTCTTGTAGCCATGAAATTTGAAATACTACCTTACATATTAGACGAAACTTTTTCGGTTTCTACCCCGATGGGTGATTCCATGGTGGTTAATAAAGTCTATAAAGGCTGTCCTATTTCCTTGCCCAATAGAGTTAGATTAGTTGATTAGATAGAACTTGATATGCTAGATTCTTATGTTATATTGGGTATGGATTTGTTTCATGCTTGCTTTGCCTCAATTGATTGTTGGACGAGGATAGTGAAATGTCAATTCCCAAAAGAACCCATTTTTGAGTAGAAGGGAGGAAACTGAAATCTTAGTGGTAAGATCATCTCATGTCTAAAAGCTTGCAAATTGATTGCAAAGGGCTATCTCTACCACATAGTAATAGTTAGGGATCTTGAATCCGAAGTCCCTCCCATAGAGTCGGTACCTGTAGTGAGGGAATTTTTCCGGAGGTCTTTCCCGATGACCTTCCCGGAATTCCTCCTGAATGGGAGATTGACTTCAATATAGACTTGTTGCCGGATACACAACCTATTTCAATCCCTCCACATCAGATGTCCCCGATAGAGTTGAAGGAGCTAAAGGCTCAACTCAAAGATTTGTTAGATAAGGGCTTTATTCGATTGAGCATATCTCCATGGGGTGATCCGGTATTGGTTGTAAAGAAGAAGGATGGGTCGTTGCGAATGTGAATCGACTATCGTCAACTGAACAAAGTCACTATAAAGAATAAGTACCCGCTCCCTAGGATTGATGACTTGTTTGATCAACTCCAAGGAGCGAGTTACTTTTCAAAGATTGACTTGAGGTCGGGTTATATTCAACTTAGAGTAAGGGAGGTGGATATTCCTAAAATGGCATTTCGAACAAGATATGGTCACTTTGAATTCCTAGTGATGTCATTTGGTCTAACAAATGCCCCGGCGGCATTCATGGATCTTACGAATTGAGTTTTTAGAAAGTATCTTGATTTGTTTGTGATTGTTTTCATTGATGACATTTTGATATACTCTAGGAGTGAAAATGATTATATCATACACTTGAGAATAGTTTTTCAAGTTCTAAAGGATAACCAACTTTTTTCTAAGTATGCTAGTGTGAGTTTTGGTTGAGATTTGTTGCCTTTATTGGTTACATTGTCTTTAGTGAAGGGGTAGAGGTTGATCCAATGAAGACGGAAGTGGTCAAAAGTTGTCCTAGACCATTGAGACCTACCGACATCCGAAGTTTTCTAAGGTTGTCCGGTTACTATAGGAGGTTTGTTGATGGACTCTCATCTATCGCATCTCCATTAACGTCCGTAACCCAAAAGAAGTCCAAATTCGAATGGTCGGAATCATGTGAAAAGAGTTTCCAATTATTGAAAGATAGAATCACCTCCGCTCCGGTATTAACTTTACTGGATGGTACCGAAGGATTTGTAGTTTATTGTGATGCCTCCCGAGTGGGTCTAGGATATGTGCTTATGCAACATAGGAAAATCATAGCTTATGCCTCTAGACAACTCAAGCCACATGAGAAAAATTACCCAACTTATGACGTTGAGCTTGCTTCCGTGGTACTTGCATTGAAAATTTAGAGATATTATCTCTATGGCGTACATGTTGATGTATTAACCGATCACAAGAGTTTACAATATGTGTTTACCAAAAAATATTTGAACCTACGTCAAAGAAAATGGTTAGAACTTTTAAGAGACTATGACATGATTGTGCTTTACCATCCCGTAAAAGCTAAATTACCTAAAACACCCCTCCTAAATCGACTACAAATAGGAGATCATTTGACTAAGGGTCTTCGGGTTTGACCAAGAGTTAAATTAATTAATTAAGTTGCTAATTTAGTTAATTAATTGACCTAGGGTGATTACTAAAGTACCCCTAAGTCGTTAGGATCATAACCAACCCCTTTGGCCCATCCTAGGTTAGGTACTAGGATGTTTCTTTAGTTAGTTATTCGGTTAGTGTACCCAGTTAGGTCTTCGGATTTTGGGGCACAGTAGTTAGTTAATTTTAGTTAGTCCTAGGTTAGTTAGTTAGTTAGGGACGTTAGTCAGGACCTAGAATTAGTTAGGGAGCTTGGCCCCTCATGGTTTGATCCGACACAACCTGCCCCCTAACCGCCCTAATCGAATTCAGTTGTGCTTGTCTCTCGGCCCTTGGTAGCACATGTGCTTGCACATGTGTTAAGTGCACTTTCCCTAACCTTGTACTCTAGTTCACTTATTGTCCAAGGATCCTCACTATATCCTTGGGCACTGGTTAATCTACATAATCATTTTAAGTGTTCATGTGCTATGGTGCCTAGGCTTGACACTTGGATGTCTCGTACTTAATGTGCTAAGAATTCAATAATTTTAGCTTAGGAGCTTCATTGCAGGTACAATTCCTAAATAAGCTTGGGTTGGAGTATTTGAACATCAAAGTGTATTTTTAAGTTATAAGTTACTTGTGAATACATACAAAAATTGGCTAACACCCTTAGGCCTAATTTTCTTCAACATGTCCAATATTACTAAATATTGGACAATGGGATGCCTATGTATGCCAATACATATTCTTAAAACCTAATAGACTATTCACTAGACAAGTACATTTTCTGGGAACATCATTTTAAGCATTATTAAATAGATTAAGGTCTAGCATAAGTCATGGAATTTATGGAGTGTTAAAATCATGTTTTTCTAAATATGTGCATATTATAGTAGAAATACATGACTAAGTTGAATTATTTAGTTTCCATGAAACATATTTCTTATGGTTGGATTTCACTTAATGTTGTGGTATGCTATAAGTACTCACGGAAATTATGGTAAGCATGTTTGATATTGTTTTGATAAGAAATCATCATGTCAACTCTTAATGTTCATATTGAGCTCATATTGAAATGGAGAATGTAGTTCCTCCTTATGTGATATAAAAGTTGAGTTTATGTACATGATATGTTGTGGATTAAGTTCCTATGTGTGATTACTAGGATTATATGTTGAAAGGTGTGAATGATTTCTCAAATGAGTTGTGACTCCTTCTATTATATTTTTGTTGGTTGAGCTGCTAGTCTTGAGTCTTTTACTTTTATAAGGGTCTAGATTGTCATTCGGGGACGAATGTTCCTAAAGGGGGGGAGGAGTATTGACACACCCCGTAAATTCCATGACCTATACTAGAGCCTCATATGTGTGTATTGATGATTTTACACCTAAAATAGTGTATATAACTTTTTTGAGAAGAATTGGATCCATAGCATTAAAGAAAAGCCTTAACGTCCGGAAACTAGCAAAATTTAACTAGTTGACGTTCCTATGTTTAGTGAAGTTTTCGGAGGGTCATATGAAGTACAAAACATTTAAAAAGACTTTGAATAGGTAAAATTTAGTATAGAGGGTCAAACCGTACAGTCGCGACACCCCAAGGATCACCGAAAGGTTCCTTGGGGAGGACCCGAATATGAGCGAGCAAGATGAAAAAGAAGCCTACCTGCAACAGGATTGTGGTGGCTGCTGCGATGCGCAGCCATCACGGGGAGATTTGAAATTTGCCTCGCAATGCGGGGCGTACACGAGGTACACTTTCTCAACTCGTATTTCAAAAATAAATCGTGAAATTAACCCCGCGACGCGCAACTACTTTCCAGATTCGTAAAAGTCATATTTTTAGTGTTTTGGCTTAACAAAATGACCCATTTAAGTGAGGGGTCTTTTAGGTAATTTAATGGGTGACTACATAAGGTCTTAGGATCAGTTTTAGGTCAATTTTAACAGTCAAAACAAGTCCCAAAAGTTGAAATAAAAAATCACTCTCATCTTTCTCAAATTCTCCCTTCCTCCAAACCTCCATTGAAGACCATTAGAGCTCCAAGCAGAAGATCAAGCCTTCAAGTTTCCAACCCAATTTTGTGGATTTATCATCTTTAATGTATGATTTCATTCACTCTTGGGTTCGTTTTTCCGAAGAGGTCCCTCCAAAAGTTGATTTCTAAATCCCCCAAATCTAGGTTTTCTTCTACACATGGGTCTTCTTTAAAAATCGAAATTATGAATCAATTGTTGTTAATTATGATGAATTAATGTGGTTTAAGTATATATTTATGGTTAATTAATGATTTCCTATGAGAATTCCCTAGACCTATGTACTTTCCACAATTTGATGAAAACCTTGAGTTGATATGGTGAATTGTGAAGATTATTAATTTGTAGATTAACTACATTGTTGTTAGTTATGTAATTGTTTCTTGAATTTACCTTGTTTATGTAATTGGTTATGTATGCTTGGTAATGTAGGTATGAAGGTTCTTGGAAGGTCAATGAGGTATGTTGATTGGTTCTTCTTGGATTCAATTACGAATTATGAGTTACTTAGATAGTAATGCTTCTAAGTCTAATGTCTGGTTGTGATGTTAATGCTAATTATTCCTAATCCTTAAACCTAAGACATTATATTAGACATGAGCTATGTATGCATGTTATGATACAATTATTGTATGATTGAAAGTAGTTCTTATGATTACAATAAAGTGTTAAGTGAAAGGTTTACTGTCACGACTGGAGTGTGGACCCCAGACGAGACCGGCGTCGTTGACCTCTCAGAGGTCGCAGACAAGCCTACTTACGTCATTCTTACTTCATCTAGGTTAATTTTAGTAGAAAATTTGAAACTTTTTGTTTCTTATCATGCATAAAGGTCATTCTACTTACATTCATAGTGTTCACCATCAACCATCTAACCTTAATATTATCAACTGAAAGAAATAGTTCAATACTGCTTTAAATGTACAATTGCCAAAATGGCACCAATACAACGTCTGAAATAAAAACAGAAAAAAATGCTAGTGGAACATACTTCACTAGCTAAAGCCTACATCTAAACTAGATAGTAACGGTAGACATCCTCGAAAGCATGAGGGACTACCAAGTCCGGATGAAAGCCCCACGTCCGAATAGCTGCAACGTCAATTTATAAGCTTAGCGTCCACCTGTGCCTGCACCTAAAAATATAGAGTTGTATGGGATTAGTACACTTGTACTAAGTATGGCTATATGCAAGCACACACCAAGGACATGCATGAGTAAGAATAGCTCTTTCCTAACAACATGATTATGGAAAGTCAAGTCAGTGGACTTGCCAAATTAGGATTAGGAAAGTTAGTGAACTTTCCAAATTTGAATTAGGAAAGTTAGTGAGATATCCAAATTTGTATTAGGAAAGTCATGCCATGAGAGTAACATGCATCATCATACTTATCATATTGGACAGAACACATAACATCTTACACATAGCACATATCATATTGCATATAGCACATAACATCTTTCATATCATTAATTCATATGTCATGAGACCTTGGAATCATGGACTTAACATCAAGACTTCCCAAAATGAGGGCTCAACATATGGGACCTCAACTAGGGAGCCTTCTTTGGCAAACACAGAGTCTGCTTCATTCATTCATACGTACTTCATTTCATTCATTCATAAGCTAGTGTAAACACCAGATATACCTAGGATGTAGTTTAAGACTCTCAACGGGTTTGTTGTGCAATGATCAAGAATAACCTAGTGTCATTACTTGAGTCTAGATCACCTCTTGATTATCCTATCATACCACCTTTGGTATCGTTCATTTCATTATATGCATCATTTGAAGCTGGGCTCATTCATTCATTGGGAACTTTAACTTTAACCGACATTAATCATGTGAGCATCATGAAATGCAGTGTCTCCCCCACACCTAAAAGAGGTGGAATGACCGGCCAAAGTGACCCAAAACATATTAGCGTATATGGGAATTGAACCCCGCCAGATCCCTATATTGCCAGTATAGGTTCGAAGACTAGGAGATATAAGGAGACCCATACCCGGCATACCGGACAGTCTCATCTCATGAGACTTACGTGAACATCCGTCCTTCCCGAAATAAGGCATCACCTCTCGTAGCTAGTCTATCGGTGCTCAGTATAAGTTCCATTTCATTTAACTCATACGTCATGGAAGCTGGCTTCTAGTATGAGGACATCATAGCTCAATAGATGATTTCTCATCTCATCATTAGTATTAAGTATACATTATTCTCAATACTTTCATTAGAGTGTTTATAGAGACTGGTCTATTCATTAACTTTACACTCTCATAGGTGAGTACTTTTTGGTAACATTTACTTAGGCTCTTTTGAGATTGCTCTCATCTTTCACATTAGCCTCTTATCATGTTGTCACCACATTCATTAATATTAGCACATTTGCTCTTCATAATTACACACCCATTTTTTACGTGAATTTTTATTTCATCATATGCCAATGCACTTGGCCATTTGTGTGTTTCGCACCCTTACTTAACCCTTTTAGGGTTTCATCATTTCATTACATAATATTCATTTCATCGTATGCCAATGTACTTGGCCATTTAGTGTGTTTTACACTCGTACTTAACCCTTCTAGGGTTACATCATTTCATTACATACATCTTAGGTTCACTTATTTTTAAAAGTATGCTAGACTTATGGGTCTATACATACAAGCCATGAGGCTTCATTCATAGTTCGTTTAAGTGATTCATATCTTCCTAAGATTATGTGGTACAACACTTATGCATCTTGTATGTATGCCAAGATCTCGATTTCCATCTAAGTAGGCAGCATTATTCTTGAATATTTAATTCACGTATGACTTATGTATCAGTACGGAATTTGGGCAAGGGAACCCGGTGTCGAATCCCTTGGACAACACTTTACATTTTTCTTTTTATTTAAATTCGTTCCAAATGACATTGGGACCCTAGATCGAGCCCCAACATCAACATTTCCTTTTTATTTCTTTCCTTTGAAATTCTCTTTCTTGGCCGAGGGGTTATGGGATTGAACCCCCACAACCCCCTTTTTCTTTTATTATTTAAGTTCTCTTTCCCTGACTTATTCGCGTTGACCATGAGGTTGTGGGATCAAACCCCCACAGCCTCTCTTTATTTTTCTTTTAGTTCTCCTTTACTGCCTAGAGGTCGTGGGTTCGATTCCCACGCCTCACATTTCTTTTCTTTTCATTTTCTTTTAATTCTCCTTTACTGCCTAAAGGTCGTGGGTTCGATTCCCACGCCTCACATTTCATTCCTTTTAATTTTTTTTCCTTAAGCTTGCCCAAGAGATTGTGGGTTCGAATCCCACTCCTCTCATTTCTTATTTTCATACATTATTTTCCAGCCAAGACCATGGTTCGAATCCCCTTCACCACATTTCTTTTTACTTTTTTATTATGATGGTTTTTAAGATGGTGAGATCACGGGTTCAATCATCCATGACCTCAGTTGTTTTAATTCATTTTTCACAACATTTGAACCCTCTTAACTTGACCGAAATTCAATACTTGAAGCTGGAATTTTTTTTTAAAATTTTCAGCATACTTTCATCAACATTTACACGTAAATTCATAGGGTAATTCGTACATCATTTAATACATTCTTAGGTGCATTTTTCATGGATTCGTTTTGCCAAGATATTCTCACTCAAATCAGCCACATTTCAACTCATATGAACATCACAATTTACATAAACATTTGTATATGAAATACAACCATAACATCACATTTTATAGCCTTAACCCGAGGCACATAGTTACGGTTCACATTGCACACACGTACACAGTTTTGGAAAAAAATCAACATAATTCTGAGCATACATATAAACACATTATCATCACGAAAATACGTTTCATCCCTAGTTTTCTACCAGCAAACATAACCAACCTATGATTCAATGGGAGCTAGTGACAGGGACATGCAACGGGGAACAACCCTAGTTTTCGGAATAGATTCGTCTTAACCTTAAGGGGTCTATTGGGAAAGGGACTAAGAGAGAAGAGAACCCATACCTTAATTTGACGTTCAAACCTTAAACTTGCTGCCCAAAGCTTCTCCAAACACACGTCCAAATCCAAGAGCTTCAACACCAACTCGACGGAAAACCCTCTCTCTACCTAACGTGTTTGATTAGTTGTTTGTTTATAATTTTCGTTGTGAGTTCTTCAAGTGTGAAGAACTTTGGTTTACCTACTGTTCTTGTACTTTATTTTGCAGAGAGAACGTTAATAAGAAGAGAGAATGATCGTGTGTTTTGAGAGATAGACGTGAGAGGAGAGAGTTATATTAGGCTTAGGAGTCTAGTTTAGGACTTAGTCAAATAAGGTTTAGTTAAATTGTAAAAAAAATCTGATTTCCCTTTTATTTTAAATCAGCCAATAAATAATAAATATAAATTAATTACATTAATTTACCAACTTAAATTAAAAACAAATTTAATTCGTTGCTTCCACCTAGGTTCGAACCCGGGTGGAGCAAGACTTCATTCTTAGAACCCATTTTCGGCCCTCTCTCCCCAAAATGCCCCTCCACCTTATTAATTAAATAATTAATTATATATTTAGGGTAATTACGATACTACCCTTAGCCTGGAAAAAGAACATTTTACCCCTAGATCCTCCAAACCTAAGATTTCCCCTTTTTAAATCCGATAAAGACTCATTCGAGTAAATCTTCGTATTCGAGAGCCCTACATGGCTGGACCCAACCTTTCCTAGCTCAACTAACTCCCAAAGTTAGTTGGCTTAGCTGTAGCAAGTGTTCCGAGGTCTGGTTCTATGTGCATCAATCCATGTGAACCTGGTCTGATCGTAGGCATTCTAGACACATTAAGCATTACTTATCATATCCATTTTTAGGGTTGTTACATTATCCTCCCCTTAGGAACATTCGTCCCCGAATGACACTACTAACTGTCTAGCACAATGCCAGTCATAACATAACATAATCACTATGCACAGTCAAGCAATAGCAACAAAGAATAGAGAGATAAGGAAACTTAGACTTAAGAGTAGGAAGTGTAACCTCAAGAGCTGAAAAGATGAGGGTAGCGGGACCTCATATCGGCCTCGGCCTCCCACGTAGCACCCTCAACAAGATGATTCCTCCACAATACCTTCAATGTGGCAATCTCCTTGTTCCTCAGCCGCCGCTTGACCTGTCTGTCTAAGATCTCAACAAGTACCTCCTCGTAGGACAAGTCTTCATCGACCCCCAAACCATCCACAGGTAGAATCGATGTTGGATCACCTAGGCACTTCTTTAACATGGATACATGAAAGACTGGATGGACAAAAGCTAGCTTCGCAGGCAATTCCAACTCATAAGCCACCTCACCCACACGCTGTAGGATCTCGTATAATCCAACATACCTTGGACTTAACTTGTCCTTCCTGCCAAACCTCATCACCCCCTTCATAGGTGATATCTTTAGATAGACCTGGTCACCAACATCAAACTCTAAGGGCCGTTTTCTGTTATCTGCATATGACTTCTGCCGACTGTAAGCAGTAGCCAACCTGTCCCTAATCACCCTTACCTTCTCTAAGGCCTCATGAATGATCTCTGGACCCAAAATGGATGACTCTCCAACCTCGAACCACCCAACTGGAGATCTACACCTCCTACCATATAGTGTCTCAAACGGTGCCATCCCAATGCTGGAGTGATAGCTATTATTATACGAGAACTCTATCAAAGGCAGATGGTCATCCCAGCTACCTCTGAAGTCAATCACACACGCTCTTAACATGTCCTCCAATGTCTGAATGGTGCGCTCTGCCTGCCCATCAGTCTAAGGATGAAAGGCAGTACTAAGCTTTACTTGCGTGCCTAAGATCTTCTGGAAAGATCTCCAGAAATGTGAAGTAAACTGAGCTCCTCTATATGAAATGATAGACAAAGGAATCCCATGCCATCTCATAATCTCATCAATGTAGAGTCTCGCATAATCCTCGGCTCTATAAGTAAACTTCACAGGGATAAAGTGGGCAGACTTAGTCATCATGTCCACAATAACCCATATGGAGTCATGCTGTCTCCTAGTCCTCGGAAGACCAACCACGAAGTCCATATTAATTTCCTCCTACTTCCACGTCAGAACCTCAATAATCTGAGTAAGACCGCCAGGCTTAAGATGTTCTGCCTTAACCTACTGACAATTAGGACACTTGGCCATATATTCTGCAATGTCCTTCTTCATGCCATCCCACCAATAAATCTGCTTAAGATCATGATACATCTTGGTGGAACCTGGATGTATGGAATATCTGGAACCATGGGCCTCTGCAACAATCCTGGTCCGCAAATCATCCACATTTGGTACACACAGCCTGTCCTGGTACCTAAGTATACTGTCACCTCCCAAAGCAAAAGACTCATTCATCTTTATCAATACTGAGTCCTTTAGCTCCATCAACACAGGATCAAGATGCTGACCCTGATTGACTTCAACTACCAAGGATGATTCAGAACTAGGATGAACTGAAACACCCCCACTAGTAGAGTCAACCAATCGCACACCCAGTCTGGCCAGTCTGTGTACAGCTTTCACCAAATCCTTCTTCTCATCCCCAATGTGGGCTGTACTTTCCATGCTCATCCTGCTCAAAGCATCAGCTACAACATTAGCCTTACCTGGATGGTAGTGAGCATTCATGTCATAGTCCTTCAACAACTCCAATCATCTCCGCTGACGTAGATTCAACTCTCTCTGCGTGAACACGTATTGGAGACTCTTGTGGTCTGTGAACACATCAACATGCACTCTATACAAGTAGTGCCTCCACAGCTTCAGTGCAAACACCACATCTGCCAACTCCAGGTCATGAGTGGGATAATTCTTCTCATGAACCTTGAGTTGTCTGGACGCATAAGCTATTACCTTACCAACCTGTGTAAGAACACATCCCAAACCAACCCTAGATGCATCACAATAAATAGTGTAATTCTCACCACACTTAGGGAAAGTAAGCACCGGGGCTGAAGTGAGTCTGTCCTTGAGCTCCTAGAAACTCTTCTCACAAGTCTCCGTCCATTCAAACTTGGCCTTCTTCTTAGTCAAAACTGTCAGTGGGGCAGCAATGGAAGAAAAGCCCTCCACGAACCTGTGGTAGTAACCAGCCAATCCTAGAAAGCTACGGATGTTAGTGGGAGTAAGAGGTTTTGTCCAGTTCTAACAGCCTTAGTCTTCCTGGGATCCACCTCCACACCCTGATCGGACACAACATGACCCAAGAAGGTCACTGATCTAAGCAAGATTCACACTTACTGAATTTGGCATACAACTGATGTTGTCTAAGTACCTGCAAGGTTAGTCTCAAATGTTGTTCATGCTCTTCCTTTGTCCTAGAGTAGATGAGAATGTCGTCAATGAATACTATGACGAAAGAGTCAAGGAATTCACGGAAGACCCTGTTCATGAGATCCATAAATGTAGCAGGTGCATTCGTGAGACCAAATGACATAACTAAGAACTCATAATGACCATAACGGGTACGAAAGGCTGTCTTTGGGATATCTCCATCCCTAACCCTAAGATGATGATACCCTAAACGAAGATCAATCTTAGAAAAGAAACTAGACCCTTGGATCTGATTGAACAAATCATCTATTCTGGGAAGTGGATACTTATTCTTTATAGTGACTTTGTTGGGTTGCCGATAATCGATACACATTATAAGGGTTCCATCCTTATTTTTCACAAACAGCACTGGAGCGCCCCAAGGGGATATGCTCGGCTCAATGAAACCCTTATCAGTGAGATCTTTTAACTGCAGCTTTAACTCTTTGAGTTCAGCTGGAGCCATTCTGTAAGGAGGAATGGAAATTGGTTTAGTATCGGGGTTCTAAGTCGATACCAAAATCCATCTCTCGAGGGGAAGGGACTCCAGGAAAATCATTAGGAAATACATCTAGGAACTCATTCACTACAGACACTGAGTCTATGGAATGAATGTCACGATCTAAATCATTAACACTCACAAGATGACACAATAACCCCTTGGACATCATTTTATTGGCCTTAAGGTTTGAAATCAAGAGGTTAGGACGACTCGAGTTGTACCCCTCCTAGACTAGCTCCTCTTCATTAGGGTAACGAAATCTCACTACTCTACTACGATGTTCCAAGTAAGCATAACAACTGTGAAGCCAGTCCATGCTAGGAATAACATCAAAATCATGCATGGGTAGCTCAACCAAGTCTGCACACGTAGTCTTACCACTTATCACTATTGGGCAACCCTTGTATACTCTATCAGTTCTTAAATTTTCTCCTGAAGGTGTACTAACCACTATAGGATCATGCAGAACTTCAGGCAATATCTCAAAAGTTAGAGTAAGCAAAGGAGTTACAAAGGAAAGCGTAGACCCTGGATCAAGTAAAGCATAAACAGAAGTTGAGAATACTTGCAGCATACCTGTGACCACATCAGCGGACTTCTCCTTCTCCTCCCTGCCCTTCAGGGCATAAAACCTGTTCCTCTTAGGAGGCTCCGCTGCTGCTGCACCCTGTGGATTAGGCCTAGGCTGAGCATTACCTCCAGCCTGACCTTTGTTCTATGGGAAGTCTCTAACCATGTGCCCACTCTTACCACAACCGAAGAAGGCATTAGTGCCCTGTCTGCACTCTCCACTGTGAGCACGGCCACACTTAGCACAGTCCTTTCTGGGATGCTGCATGTCACCTCCATTGCCCTTCTTGGGATCAGGTCTGCCTCCTCTAGGTGATGTACTCCTCTGAGAATTAGAGTTCCCAGAATTCTGTTGCCCCTTTTTGAAACTGGGCTGCTCACGGACGCCAAAATTGTTTCTGTGGCCTCCATGGTTGGGACCTGCCTGATCTTGAGGCTTAGGCCTCCTAACATCATGAATGCCCCTCTTCTTGCGGCTGTCCTCTACCTGCTGGACACGCACCATCAACCTGGAGAGGTACATGTTATCATGGAGAATCGCAGACCGACACTCCTCCTCCAGATCTCCGTTGATTCCTATGAGGAACCTGCTCATCTCATACCTGCTATTAGATACAAGGGAAGTAGCATACCTTGATAGTTTAACAAACATCAGTACTTATCTCATCCCTGCTGTTAGATACAAAGGAAAGTAGCATACCTGGATAGTTTAACAAACTTCAGGGAATACTCCCTGACTGTCATTGATCCCTGATTAAGGTTGATAAACTCCTCAACCTTGGCCTCCCTCATCTCCCTGGGGAAGAATCTCTCCAGGATGGCTTTCTTAAACAGCTCCCAAGTGATCGGAACTCCGCCCAAAGCTCGGCTATCCTTCCACATCTTGCACCAAGTCTATGCTACATCCTTGAGCTGATAGGAAGCCAGCTCAGCTTTCTCAGTATCTGTGGCCCCTATAGCCACCAAAATCTTATGCACCTCATCCACAAACTCCTGGGGATCCTCTGAAGTCTTAGACCCTATGAAAATAGGAGGATTCATCCTCGTAAAGTCTCTCAGCTTGTCAGCCATGCTACAAACCGGTGGGTTCTCCCTTTGAACATTCTGCCGGTTGAACTGGGCAGCCATGGCCTGGGCCGTCATAGTGATGGCCTGTGCCATCTGGGCCAGAGATGCCCGCACCTCCGCATCAGTCAACCCAGCTGGGTTAACTGGCATAGCCACTCCTTCAGATAGAGCCTGGGGTGGAACCTGATTGTCCCAGCATCTGCTCCTCCTCTCCTATGACCAATGTTTCTCCTAGTATTCATTCTCTAAAAACAACAAGAATTGATGTTAGATACGCTCATAACACCAAGAAAATCAGACATTAGGAAAAGCACGATAAGATCAGAAAAAGGAAAAGTTTCCTACGCATCATGCAGTCTCTAATTCAGGATAGTGGTGCACTTCACTACCATGACTTAGAAACTACTCAATGTGATTGATGTGAACTTATTATTCTCGGAATTTAACCTAGCTCTGATACCAACTTTGTCACGACCAGAGTGTGGACCCCAGATGAGACCGGCGTCGTTGACCTCTCAGAGGTCGCAAACAAGCCTACTTACGTCATTCTTACTTCATCTATGTTAATTTTAGCGGAAAATTTGAAACTTTTTGTTTCTTATCATGCATAAAGATCATTCTACTTACATTCATAATGTTCACCATCAACCATCTAACATTAAGATTATCAACTGAAATAAATAGTTCAATACTGCATTAAATGTATAATTGCCAAAATGGCACCAATACAATGTCTGAAATAAAAACGGAAGGAAACGCTAGTGGAACATACTCCACTAGCTAAAGCCTACATCTAAGCTAGATAGTAACGGTAGACATCCTCGAAAGCATGAGGGCCTACCAAGTCCGGATGAAAGCTCCACGTCCGGATAGCTGCAACGTCAATCTGTAAGCTCTAGCGTCCACCTGTGCCTGCACCTAAAAATATAGAGTTGTATGGGATTAGTACACACTTGTACTAAGTATGGGTATATGCAAGCACACACCACGGACATGCATGAGTAAGAATAGCTCTTTACTAACAACATGATTATGGAAAGTCAAGTTAGTGGACTTGCCAAATTGGGATTAGGAAAGTTAGTGAACTTTCCAAATTTGGATTAGGAAGGTTAGTGAGCTTTCCAAGTTTGGATTAGGAAAGTTATGCCATGAGAGTAACATGCATCATCATACTTATCATATTGCACACAGCACATAACATCTTACACATAACACATATCATATTACATATAGCACATAACATCTTTCATATCATTCATTCATATGCCATGAGACCTTGGAATCATGGACTTAACATCAAGACTTCCCAAAATGAGGGATCAACATATGGGACCTCAACTAGGGAGCCTACTTTAGCGAACACAGAGTGTGCTTCATTCATTCATACGTACTTCATTTCAGTCATTCATAAGCTAGTGTAAACACCAGTTGTACCTGGGATGTAATTTAAGACTCTCAACGGGTTTGATATGCAATGATCAAGAATAACCTAGTGTCATTACTTGAGTCTAGATCACCTCTTGATTATCCTATCCTAACACCTTTGGTATCGTTCATTTCATTATATGCATCATTTGAGGCTGGCCTTATTCATTCATTGGGAACTTTTACTTTAACCGACATAGATAATGTGAGCACCATGAAATCCAGTGTCTTTCCCACACCGAAAAGAGGTGGAATCACCGGCCAAAGTGACCCAAAACATGATAGTGTATATGGGAATTGAACCCCGCCAGATCCCTATATTGCCAGTATAGGTTCGAAGACTAGGAGATATAAGGAGACCCATACCCGACATGCCGGACAGTCTCATCTAATGAGAGTTACGTGAACATCCGCCCTTCCCAAAATAAGGCATCACCGCTCATAGCTAGTCTATCGGTGGTCTGTATAAAGTTCCATTTCATTCAACTAATACGTCATGGAAGCTGGCTTCTAGTATGAGGACATCATAGCTCAATAGATGATTTCTCATCTCATCATTAGTATTAATTATACATTATTCTCAATACTTTCATTAGAGTGTTGTTAGATACTGGTCTCTTCATTAACTTTACACTCTCATAGGTGAGTACGTTTTGGTAATATTTACTTAGGCTCTTTTGAGATTGCTCTCATCTTTCACATTAGCCTCTTATCATGTTTTCACCACATTCATTAATATTAGCACATTTGCTCTTCATAATTACTCACCCCTTTTTTACGTGAATGTTTATTTCATCATATGCCAATGCACTTGGCCATTTGTGTGTTTGACACCCTTACTTAACCCTTCTAGGGTTTCATCATTTCATTAAATCATATACATTTCATCGTATGCCAATGCACTTGGCCATTTAGTGTGTTTTACACTCGTACTTAACCCTTCTAGGGTTACATCATTTCATTACATACATCTTAGGTTCACTTATTTTTAAACGTATGCTAGACTTATGGGTCTATACATACAAGCCATGAGGCTTCATTCATAGTTCGTTTAAGTGATTCATATCTTCCTAAGATTATGTGGTACAAGACTTATGCATCTTGTATGTATGCCAAGATATCGATTTCCATCTAAGAAGGCAGCATTATTATTGAATATTTAATTCACGTATGACTTATGTATCAATACGGAATTTGGTCAAGGGAACCCGGTCTCGAATTCCTTGGACAACACTTTACATATTTCTTTTTATTTAATTTCGGTCTACATGACATTGGGACCCTAGATCGAGCCCCAACATCAACATTTCCTTTTTATTTCTTCCCTTTGAAATTCTCTTCCTAGGCCGAGGGGTTGTTGGATCGAACCCCCACAACCCCTTTTTTTTATTTAAATTCCCTTTCCCTGACTTATTCACGTTGACTATGAGGTTGTGGGATCAAACCCCCACAGCCTTTCCTTTTTTTTTTGTAGTTCTCCTTTACTTCCTAGAGGTCGTGGGTTCGATTCCCACGCCTCACATTTCTTTTCTTTTCATTTTCTTTTAATTCTCCTTTACTGCCTAGAGGTCGTGGGTTCGATTCCCACGCCTCACATTTCTTTTCTTTTCATTTTTTTTCCTTAAGCTTGACCAAGAGATTGTGTGTTCGAATCCCACTCCTCTCATTTCTTATTTTCATACATTATTTTCCAACCAAGACCATGGTTCGAATCCCCTTCACCACATTTCCTTTTACTTCTTTATTTTCATGGTTTTTAACATGGTGAGGTCACGGGTTCAATCCTCCATGACCTCACTTGTTTTAATTCATTTTTCACAACATTTTGAACCCTCTTAACTTGACCGAAATTCATGACTTGAAGCTGGAATTTTTTTTTGAAAATTTTTAGCATACTTTCATCAACATTTACACATAAATTCATAGGGTAATTTGTAGATCATTTAATACTTTCTTAGGTGCATTTTTTATGAATTCGTTTAGCCAAGAGATTATAACTCAAATCAACCATATTTCAACTCATATGAACATCACGATTTACATAAACATTTGTACATGAAATACAACCACAACATCAGATTTTATAGCCTTAACCCGAGGTACATAGTTACGGTTCACATTGCACACACGTATACATAGTTTTAGAAAAACGTCAACATAAGTCACATAATTCCGAGCATACATATAAACACATAATCATCACGAAAATACGTTTCATCCCTAGTTTTCTACCAGCAAACATAACCAACTTATGATTCAATGGGAGCTAGTGACAGGGACATGCAACGGGGAACAACCCTAGTTTTCGGAATAGATTCGTCTTAACCTTAAGGGGTCTCTTGGGAAAGGGACTAAGAGAGAAGAGAACCCATACCTTATTTTGACGTTCAAACCTTAAACTTGCTGCCCAAAGCTTCTCCAAACACACGTCCAAATCCAAGAGCTTCAACACCAACTCGACGGAAAACCCTCTCTCTACCTAACGTGTTTGATTAGTTGTTTGTTTATAATTTTTGTTGTGAGTTCTTCAAGTGTGAAGAACTTTGGTTTACCTACTGTTCTTGTACTTTATTTTGCAGAGAGAACGTTAATAAGAAGAGAGAATGATCGTGTGTTTTGAGAGATAGACGTGAGAGGAGAGAGTTATATTAGGCTTAGGAGTCTAGTTTAGGACTTAGTCAAATAAGGTTTAGTTAAATTGTAAAAAAAATCTGATTTCCCTTTTATTTTAAATCAGCCAATAAATAATAAATATAAATTAATTACATTAATTTACCAACTTAAATTAAAAACAAATTTAATTCGTTGCTTCCACCTAGGTTCGAACCCGGGTGGAGCAAGACTTCACTCTTAGAACCCATTTTTGGCCCTCTCTCCCCAAAGTACCCCTCTAACTTAATAAGTAAATAATTAATTATATATTTATGGTAAATACGATACTACCCTTAGCCTAAAAAAGACCATTTTACCCCTAGACCCTCCAAACCTAAGATTTTCCCTTTTTATGTCTGGTAAAGACTAATTCGAGTAAATCTTCGTATTCGAGAGCCCTACATGGCTGGACCCAACTTTTCCTAGCTCAACTAAATCCCCAAGTTAGTTGGCTTGGCTGTAACAAGGGTTTCGAGGTCTGGTTCTATGCGCATCAATCTGTGATAACCCGGTCTAATCGTAGGCATTCTAGACACATTAAGCATTACTTATCATATCCATTTTTAGGGTTGTTACATTTACTCACTTGTGAAGTGGTGTCTAAAGTGAAAAGATTGTTCTCACTTGTGATGACCTATGAGCTATATATGATAAGATTTTTACATAGGAGATTAGAATAGACTAATGTGAACTTGTATGATGAGATAATATGATTACTAAAGGGAATAATTGCTTAGCACCAAAAGACATGTATATGAGATGGAGGTCTCACGTTATTTAGTCCGGCCTCCCACATGGGTTCCTCACGTTAGTAAGTCCGGATTCCCGAATTATATGTTGTCTCATGAAATGTAAACCTCCACGTTAGTAAGTCAAGTTTTCTAGAAACAATCTCCTTGACACTTAACTATGTTCCCACATAGGAATCTTGCTTAGTGCATCCACCTAGATAGCAATGTACGAATGGTTACACCTTAGGCAAGTGTTAACCCTCTCTTTTAGGTGTGGGAGTAGACAATGGATTCCATGTAGCTCACATTGTATCATGTTTGTTATTGCACTTATTTCTCTAATGTAAAAGTAACTGAAAAAGTTAAGTATGTGAACTCTTATTAGGGTTGTCTAGAAGGATACTAAATAGGGGTGAGGGAGGGTATGTGACTTCTCTCACATATTGCACATGTGAGATCCTAAGGGATGGTTCTAGTAGTGTTCTTTTATGATTATTACTATCATTGTGATTATGTTGATAAGCTATGAGTAGTAATCATGTATTAATCATGTTATGATGACTTTAAGGGAATATGTTGTAAGTATGAAGTGGGTTGCTTAATGTGATACTTAGACTTGGATAGGATTATGGGGTTCTATCATTGGCATGGCACAAGTATTGCTTGGGTGATCCACATGTTGGGTCGCTATTATGTTAAATTGAATTATTATGCTTCTTACATATGCATGTTGATTTAAATTAATAGAAAGCATGATTTTGACTTAACTTTCCTTTTCTCATGCATTGATGATTTCTGTGCATAGGAGCCATACTTAGTACATGTCGTTTGACTAACCCATATTTTCTCCCCTTTTCCCAAACATTTGAGGTTCGGGCCATTGAGGAGATTCGTGGTCATTGAAGAAGAAGACTTGGATCTTTCCTAAGTCAATTGGTGAGTCCTCATGAGTTTCGAGGATAGAGCCACTCATCAAGCCTTATTAGTTTTGTCTTTGTTTTAAGACAATTATTCCATTCTAAAAGAGAAGTCTATGTACACTTAGTATGGGAGGAGTCTATGTAAACTCCACATGTAAAGTTTTTAATTTTTCCGCATTTTGACCTATGATGTCCAATTATGTATGTTACGTGCTTTTCTTACTCCTCTTAGAGGACAACGACGCTGGTTATGCCAAAGGGGTAATTTAGGTCGTAACAAAATATACGTCTCAATATTAAATATGTGTAATGTGTTGTCCTATTATGTTAGAGTGTTGCTAGAAGAATGTCTGACTGTATCCTGGGGCTGAGTGAGTTTAACTTTAAAGTAATGAGAACTAGAGAAATGTCGTGAAGTTAAGTTTCATTAGGACAAGTTATTGATTTACCTTGGAGAATAATCTCGGATGGTTTGGTTAAGCTGGGGACGTTTGGGAAATTTTTATAAAATTAAAATTCTTAGAAAATTTGAAGCAGAGGTTCTGTCTAAGTTTTACTGCTGGAGCGGGATTATTCTCGCTAGGGTGTGCCCGCCAGAGCAGGATTTCTTCCGCTAGAGTGGGATTAGGGGAGGTAGAACCTCAGGTTGTCTCCCCTACTTTTTTTACCACAAATTTAAGACCTTGAATGATATCCAAATTTACCCCCACCAGTCTAATAGTGTTCAACAACAAGGTAAAGGATTATAAACACCGAAAAATTAAAATATAGATCAAATAGCGAATACAAGCATCCATGTGCTACCAAAAGCTTAAGAAATCAAAATATAAAAATTAATTTGTCTTATAATGTGCAGATAAAAAGGGGACTAGGTAGTAATCCAATCAGGAACTCTCGGAGAGGGTGGTGTCAACGTCGGAGTCAAGGTCCTCTTGAGGTATCACGCTAGCCCAGGACTTATTCAGCATCGTGAATTGTGCAAAGTCCTTGGGGTGTAACTTAGGATTCTCCTTTCTAGGGGAAACACAAGTGATGATGGCCTTCATAGTGTTCCACATCCAAATCATTAGACGATCCTTATCCACCCCCTTCGTCCTCTCCTGGCACATCTAGCGACAGAGCATGTTGACCTCCAAGGCAGTGCTGAGTTTAAATGAAGGGAAGTCGGCATAAACACTCTCCACCTCTTTCGGACAGCCTCCAAATTCTCTTCGTCCAATGCACTTGAGAGTGGGTCCTTGCCATTTGAATCTGCGGATACCCTGCTGCTAGCCCCACTAGTCTTCCTCCTCTAGCACCTAGAAATAGAGCCAGACGTGACCAAAAGAGGGTGAAGGGGGAATCCATTGGAAGCTCCTTATCACCATCAAATATGGGCACCCCCGCCCGCTTACATAGGGAAGTGATAAGACCATAGAGGAAGAACGCCTTCTTGTTTCCTCGGTAGAACATATTCCATTAGGAGATAATATGTGCCACAACATCTCTTAAATATCCCACATGGAGCAGGACACCACCAAAGCCTAAGGGAAGGTCACTTCGGTACGATTGCCCAACGTTTTTATTCTCATGGTAACGAAAAGGAGCCACCTCTTAGCATCAGGTCACCAATTAGTACAGTTTGATGCAGTGTATCCCTGAGCCACTCTTAGAATCAAGTGAAAAGTATGTTAATAGCAGTATTATTTATGTTATATCAATTCCCTTAGTGCGGATGATGGGACTAGGCTTGTCCCGTCGCACTTTAGGAAGGATGGCATACAACTGCCTCAACCAAATTGAATGTGCATCTAGGGGAGCTTCAATCAGTAGAATTCACCCGAACTCTACCAAGCGAGCATAGGATAAGTGCACCTTTCCCTTCAGCTTGTGTAGCACAAAACCCCTCTCAAAGCAAAAACCTGTGTTCCCATAGGCGTGATGCATATCTGGACTAGTGGCTATGGGAAATCGGATGAAATGAAAGTGTTTATCATTCTAACCGGCCATTTAGAAATCCTGCAATCAATTAGAAATAAGTTAGAATGCGAAAGTATACTCGGCTAAGGATAATAAAGAATGAAAAATGAAAAATAAAATTATGTCAAAAGGGAAGGCCCTGCTTAGCAAATCCCGCCACAACTTGATGGAGATTACCAAAGCAGCCTCATCTTAGACGAACTCCAGGCACGACAATTGTGCCCTTTCTTCCCAAAACCTCTTTTTTGATAGAATTTCAGCAGATCACATCAGTACAACTATCCTAGAACCTAAATATGCAATGATTTGAGTGAAATAAACTCCTAAATAAGGCCGAATTTGAGTTTCAAGCAAGGTGACTTTTCAAATTCCTCCACCTATTTTTGCACCGATTTGGCCATGTTTGAAAGAAATACTTACACCCAAGACGTTGTGGAGATGGTGTGGACAGAAGGGAAGTGTTCATGCTTCATTGACTATATCGAATTAGCAACCCATGTTAAATTTAAAAATTGACCCCCTTAAACCCTTTTGAATCGATTAGATAACAACATGCTAAAGAAATTAAGGATATAGTGAATTGAATAATAGTAACAGAGTTTACGTTAAAATTGATGTTCATGGTAAAGTGAATTGAGAGAGTCTGCGAGTTTTGTGTGTAGAGGAAGGCAAATTGGAAAAATCTTTTCCCTTTTCCCTATATTGTTCCCGATCTCCTGCTATAACGGGAGATCTCTCGCCAGAGTTGTCTCACCAAAGTAGGAGGGAGGACGCCCTGGCAAGCCAGGCTGTGAAAATATAACACTTGCAATTCTTTTCCTCTTAGGCATCGTATTTTGTATTTTTTTTCCCTCTACATTATTCTGTTTGAGTATTCTTTTGTATGAACTAAGGGAAGGGTAGACATTCCTTATGATCCTGTAGTGGACCAATCCTTTCAGTTAGCAATCAATTGAAGAGATACTAGGCACATCTCGTGCACTGGTCATTCAGGTAAGAACGAGGGGTAAATTGGTATCTATTGAATCAACCCAAACCATCGTTCATTAGGAGAGAAATAAATCCAGCAAAATTTTGGCCAATATCTCGTATGAGAGGGCTAGATGCCGCTAGGGCGGTAGCGCAAGGGCAGGAGAACCTGGCGTCGGAGCAGGTATAAAGAGACATAACATAAATTATAAGAAATCGTATTTTTGTTATCTTCCTAAAATATCTAAATAAGTTATCAAGTACTGTGGAAACGTGAGAAAAGCTGCTCTAAGCTTGGGAATGAAAGAGAAAAAGATTTCTAGCGTGGGGATGAAAAAATCTTAAAAACTCTTGGCTAAATTTGCTGCCAGGAAGCCAAGAAAGCTTGAATTGACTTCATAAGCTCCGTGCAACTACTTGACGCCAAGGTAGGCTAGGTTCTTCTGAATTGAGTAGTTTAAATATGTTCATACTGCATAATATATGTGAATCGATAGTAAGATTTATGCATAGGCCTTTGTGCACCGAATGATTTATGATTTAGACCTTAGAAAGATGCGTTAGATGATTACTTAGGGTTGAGCATGTTTGAATTATGGTTTGCATGAGGTGTGTGACGGGAAATCCCTTGGTAGATGATTATTGTGATTTTATGATTATATGATGTATTTTTGTTATTGCTTCATTGTGATGCATGTATGTAAGCGAATGTTTCATTGTTGATTTCCACTTGGGGTAAACATGTGGATGAATGATTATATGCCATGATTCACTTTTGAATGTATGACTTGAAAGTACACTTGTGTTTATGATTATGGTGTGATGGATCAGATTACCACGTTCGGACATGACTAACTTGGATCGGGTTGCCACGTTCTGACATAAATGACGGGATCGTATTATAGCGTTCCGGCATAACTATGGGATCGGGTACCACGTTTTGGTGCACTAACAATTTAGGTTTGGGTTCCATGAGAGGACCAACTACTTACGATAAATGTGTATTGTGAAGCATGTGATATTCAACATAGTACGTGTTCGTAACCGTTGATTATAGGGTATATGTTAATACATATGTATGCATGTAGATATATTATGGTCTTGACTTTTCTATGATGTACTTAGTGTTTAATACAATTATATTTGATTTTCCTTTGTTTTAAGCGTAATTCTTAGGTATAGTAGAAGGGCAAGGTGTTCAAGGGGTGAGTAGTGAAGCGAGGGCTGTTCGTGTGTTGTAAATTGCAAAAGAGAGTGGGGTTAGTGCTAGGATCTTGATGTAATGTAAATATGTGACCTTGGTTAGGTAAGGTGACGAGGAAATAAAGGTATGAAATGATTGGTTAGTAGAAAAGAATTGTGGTGGTACTTGGGAGTTTTATATGGGTTTAGAATTGTTAAGCTATGATAAAGAATCAGGGAAGTGAGTTGATTAGAAGGTGGAGAAGCGAATGACTTATTTCATGATCTTACTAGTTGGTTTTTTTTAATATGCGGTGTGTGGTGGGTTGACCAATGATGCCTACCAGTACTTGTTTTTTTACTGATACTACTGTCGCTATGTCTTCTTGATAAAGTCTAGATGCAGGATTGATGATGTTTCATTAGGTGAAGATGAAGGAATTCTCCAGCAGCGTCCATTCTTCCTTCTACATTGTGAGAGTTGTGTCTGTTATTTATTTTGTCCTGTTGTACTCTTAGTAGCTCTTGTACCTGCTTGTACCTGCTTAGAGTAGATCCATGGGAGTTGTTTAAAGTATTTTTAAAGTTTAAACTAAAAGGGTGTCTAAAGATATTATTTATACGGGAATGTTATTATAAGTATTTCTATTTCTTGTTATAATTTTCTGTACATTTAACTATTGGGATATGAGGGTTCGCCTACTCAGGTGTTAGAGTTGGTGCCCGCACGACCCGATGGGTTGGGTCGTGACATTAACTAAGTTGATACACTAGTCTATGCTAATAAGAAATAAAGGAATCATCTAAAAAGTATGACCATTTTCTACACACGTTGGCTACATGGTATAAAGGGTGGATGTGAGTTGTTGGAACTCTCCTTCATATCGGTGCTCAATACTACTTCTAAAATATAATTTAGCTCATTATGTTGTAAAAAATAGTTCCTTTTCCTTAAATTTGAGATTATTACTCAAAAGGTTTCTCTAAAAAGAGAAAATACTGAAAACTGTTCATGAAATTTTTGGAAAGTAGTGTTCCCTCTCATCTTAAATATGAAAACATTTTCTCTTGGGAATACTTAGTTTTCATATATCATTTTAAAGAAAAGGATCCCAACAGTAATATTCGTGAACTCGGTACTCAAGTAATTTTAAACAAGTTTTAAGACAATTGGTAAAAGACTTCTTAAAATGACTCGAAAATCTCTCAAGACTTGACTCTTAAATCTTTCTTGAATTTGAATTATGAATTCAAGGTTTGTGATTCATGTTATGAATGATNACCATCACCATCACCATCACCATCACATTACCATCACCATCACCATCACCATCACCATCATCATCATTATCATCACCATTACCATCACCATCACATCACCATTACCATCACCATCACCATCACCATCATTATCATCATCACCATCATCATCACCATCACCATCACCACCATCATCACTATCATCATCATCATTCTCATCATCATCATCATCACCATCACATCACCATCACCATCACCATCGTCATCATCACCATTATCATCACCATCACCATCACCATCATCAATATAATCACCATCACCATCATTATCATCATCATCATCATCATCATCATCATCACCACCATCACATCACCATCACCATCACCATCATTATCAACATCATCACCATCAACATCATTATCATCATCATCATCATCATGAATCATCATCATCATCACCATCATCTTCACCATCACCATCATCATCATCACCATCATCATCATTATCAACATCACCATCACCATCACCATCACCATCACCATCACCAACATCATCACCATCAACATCATCATTATCTTCATCATCATCATTAATCATCATCATCACCATCATCTTCACCATCACCATCATCATCATCTCCATCATCATCATCATCAACATCACAATCACCATCACCATCACCATCACCATCACCATCACCAACATCATCATCATCATCCATCATCACCATCACCATCATCATCATCATCATCATCATCATCATCATCACCATCACACATCACCATCACCATCACCATCATCATCATCACCATCATCATCACCATCACCATCACCATCATCAATATCATCACCATCACCATCATTATCATCACCATCATCATCACCATCACCATCATCTTCATCACTATCATCATCACCATCACCATCACCATTATCATCATCATCATCATCATCATCATCACCACCACCATCACATCACCATCACCATCACCATCATCATCACCATCATCACCATCAATATCATCATTATTATCATCATCATCATTAATCATCATTATAATCCCCATCATTATCACCATCACCATCATCATCATCACCATCATCATCATCATCAACATCACCATCATAATCATCATCAACATCACTATCATCATCATCATCACCATCACCATCACCATCACTATCACCATCACATCACCATCACCATCACCATCACCATCACCATCGCATCACCATCACATCACCATCACCATCACCATCACATCACAATCATCATCATCACCATCACCATCACCACCATCATCTCTATCATTATCATTATCATCATCATCATCACCATCACATCACTATCACCATCACCATCACCATCACCATCATCATCATCATCATCATCATCATCACCACCATCATATCACCATCACCATCACCATCATCATCACCATCATCAAGCGACCTGATGAAGCTGGGAAAGCTGATGACCCTAATTATTGCAAGTATCATAGACTTGTGAGTCATTCTCTTAAAAAGTGTTTTGTCTTCAAGGATAGAGTTATGCGATTGGTTAGAGAAAAGAAGATTTTCCTTAATGATGAGAAAGTCAGTTCTAAACAAGTCTCTGTCACATTTGGGTCACTTGATCCGATCCAAATATGTGTCTCTGAAAAGCATGAAAAAGACTCATTAGAGGAAGAGAAGTCTCAAGCTGATATAGATGCTAATGAAGGTTGGATTTTTGTGACTAAGAGAAGACGCAACAAGTCAAGTTCACGAAAGGAATCATTAGAGCAACCAATTAGAGGAAAGATAGTGAAGAAACTGGTGAAGCAAAAATCAATCAAGCGCCCAAAGAAGGTAAAGGTTGAAATGCATCAGTACCAAAAACCCCGACATCTTGTCACTCTAGAGGAATTCTTACTAAGTTGGTTGCGCACAAAGTCTACTCAAGAAATATTGAGGCATCATGTTTTAATGTTGATAAAGAATCAATAATGAAGGTGTCTCCAACTGGCAAAGAAGAAGGAACAACGATAGAAGCCTCACCAAAAGTGTCTCTAACTGGAAAAGAAGAATGAACAAACGCTAGAAGCCTCACCAAAAGTGTCTCCTAGTAGCAAAGAAATGCCAATAAAGGAAATCTCGTCAATGATGTATCCTTCATCATTTGAAAAGCCTATTGAACCTTCTTCCCAAGAAGCACACGTATGTGATACAAAAATCACATTCACAGACGATGATCTGTTGTTTGGAGAAACACTACATAATCGTCCTTTGTATATGGCGGGCTACGTACTAGGAAAGAAGATAAATAGAATATTAATAGATAAAGGATCTGGAGTCAACATTCTGCCTATCCACACATTGAAGGAACTTGGCATCGCGACTGAAGAACTTAGTGAAAGTCGTTTGTTGATACAAGGATTCAATCAAAGGGGGCAGAGGTGCATAGGCTCTATTAAATTAGAAATCCTAATGGAAGATTTGTGATCAAGCGCATGGATGCACGTTATATATGCAAAGACCTTGTATAATATATTGCTTGGAAGGCCTTGGGTACATGAGAATAGGATCGTCTCATCTTTTTACTATCAATGTCTAAAGTATCTTGAAGGCGGAATTGAAAGAAAGATAGTTGCGGATGATAATACTTTCACCGAAGTCGAGACATACTATGCTGATGCAAAATTCTATTTGAAGGGTTATGTTATTAAAGAAGCAAAATCTAATGATGTCAAATCAACCAAGTCTGACAAAATCACGAGCAAAAGAGTTGATGCGGCTGTTGGGAAGGCAAAAGTTGACACTAAAGAACTTTGTCCTAATCTTACTGAAGGGAAGATCATGTCTCTAAAGAAGAAACTAACTTCTGGACTACGCTCTGTTCCAAAAGTAAAGAAAGAAGAAGTCAAATCATCTCACCTTCAAGAAGATACATTAAGAGGACTAACTCTTCCTATCAGACAGATTGATGTAATAAACTTGTCTTCAAGTTATTTGCAAAGGTCGGATACAACCCCAATGAGCCATCAGTGTTAGGGAAATTCCCATCAGAAGATAAAACCAGGCAAGCACCTGAAGGTTTAGGCTATAACCAACCACCACCAGTTCGCATCTCCATAAGAAGGGCAAGCAATAATCATATTACTTGTAAGATGATGTAACTGCTCCTAATAAAAGGCCTTCCGTCTTTGAGTGACTTGGGGAAGCGACTGCAAGAACTTTTGTGTTTGAGAGGTTAGGTCCATTGAAGAAGAATAACAAAAATCTGAGGAGTTATTTAAAAGTTACAACGCCTACTTCACATTTAATTCGAAAGGATTTTAGAAGTTTGATTCCTTCTAGAATGAGGCGATGAGTGGAACTTGTAGTTTCGTGTAAGGAGGAATTCAAGGCAAAGGCTCACGCTGTGGTTTACACCACGGAGCGTGAGGAAGACGAATAAAGTGTAGGTTCATCAAATCATGTTACAATCCAAAATGAGTACGATTCATCGCCTTAAATGAAGAATGATGAAGAGTTAGAAGATATTGTCTCATGTTATAATATATGTGTCAATGACAACGATCCTTTGGAAGATCAAGATGCTAGAGATGCTCCACCGAAACATGAAGAAGGAGTAAAGACCACAATAGATCCTTTGAAGGAAGTTAACCTTGGCACTGATGAAGACCCAAGGCCAACTTACTTGAGTGCATTTCTTGAAGTAGATGAAGAAATAGTGTATATAAATATACTCAAAGAATACAAGGATGTCTTTTCTTGGAGTTATAAAGAAATGCCTGGATTGAATTCTAAAGTAGCGGTCCATCAGTTGGCAGTCAAAAATAGTGCTCATCATGTTAAGCAAGCTCATAGACGTTTTAGGCCAGACTTGGTTCCGTTGACAGAAAATGAAGTTAACAAACTCATTGAGGCGGGATTTATTCGTGAGGTCAAATATCCTACATGGATTTCAAGTATTGTTCCTATGAGGAAGAAGAATGGTCAAATTCGAGTTTGTGTTGACTTTAGAGATCTCAATAATGCATGCCCTACAGATGAATTTCCTCTTCCAATTCTAGAGTTGATGATTGATGCCACCACTGCTTATGAAGTGATGTCGTTCATGTATGGTTCTTCCGGCTATAATAAAATCCGTATGGCACCAATGGATGAAGAACTCACCACATTTCTCACACCGAAAGGTATTTATTGCTACAAAGTGATGCCATTTGGTATAAAAAATGCTCGTGCCACATATCAAAGGGTTATGCAAAATATCTTTGATGACTTACTCCATAAAAATGTTGAATGCTATGTTGATGACTTGGTGGTAAAGTCGAGAAAGAGGGGTTATCATTTTGAAAGACTTAAGAATGGTGTTTGAGCTGCTTTGAAGATATCAACTAAGGATGAACCCATTGAAGTGTGCCTTCGGAGTTACTTCTGGGAAGTTCCTTGGTTTCATTGTGAGACATCGAGGAATTGAAATTGATCACGCCAAAGTTGATGCAATATCAAAGATGCCTGAGCCTCGAAATATTCATGAGTTAAAAAGTCTTCAAGGAAAGCTAGATTACCTGAGGAGGTTCATCTCAAATCTAGCAGGAGGATGCCAACCATTCGGTCATCTCATGAAGAAATGTGCTCCTTTTCATTGGGACGAAACATCCATTGGGACGAAACATGTGGTGATGCCTTTAAAAACATTAAATTGTATCTAGCAAAACCTCCAGTTTTGGCAGCCCCTATACCTAGAAAGCCATTGATACTCAACATTGCGGCACAACAAAGGTCTGTAGGAGACCTTTTAGCTCAACAGAATAGTGAAGGCAAAGAAAACTCCCTTTATTACTTTAGTAGAACGATGACACCAAATGAGCTAAAATATTCGCCAATTGAAAAATTGTGCTTGGCGCTGGTCTTCTCAATTCAAAAATTGAAGCATTATTTTCAAGCTCATGTTGTTCGTCTCATTTCTAGAGCAAATCCCATCAAGTTTGTTATGTCTAAACCTGTCCTTAGTGACCGACTAGCAAGATGGTACCTCCAATTCCAACAGTTTGAGATCGTGTACATCACTGAAAAAGCTGTTAAAGGACAAGCATTGGCGGATTTCTTAGCAGACCATCCTATACCGGATGATTGGGAGTTAAATGACGAACTTCTTGATGAAGATGCGATGTTAATTGAAGTTCAACCTCCTTGAAAAATGTACTTTGATGGGGCTGCACATCGCTGTGGAGCTGGTGCTGGCGTAGTGTTCATCACTTCGCAAGAAGAGATTCTACCATTCTTTTTTACTCTAAAACAATGTTGCTTCAATAATGTCGTTGAATACCAAGCATTGATACTTGGACTTGAAATGGTCGTTGACATGTAGCAATTACATTTACAAGTCTTTGGTGATTCTCAATTGGTGATTAATCAACTCTTGGGAAGTTATGACGTGAAAAAGCCTGAATTGCACCCTTATCATGATTATGATAAAAAATTGATAGGATGGCTTGGATATGTAACCCTTCAACATGTGCGTAGAACAGAGAATAAGAAAGATGATGCATTGGCTACTCTAGCTTCAACGCTAGCCATTCCTGATCAAACGCAAGTAACTTTCTGTAAAAAATGGATAGTACCACCGTCAAATGAGGAATAATATATTGAAACTGAGCTTGATCATATCGTCGCCACTGCTGAAACCGCGAAGGAATATTCTAGACAACCCATTATTGACTACATGTGCTATGGGATACTTCCAGAAAATCCAAGAAGAAGGACTGACATACGTCGTCGTGCACCTCGATTCCTTTACTACAAGGACACATTATATAGGCGATCATTTGAGGGTGTACTATTACGATGTTTGAGAGAGGAAGAAGCAATTCAAGCTCTGCAAGAAGCACACTCAAGAGTATGTGGATCATATCAATCAGGACCGAAACTTCACTTTCACATAAAGAGGATGGGGTATTACTGGCCAACCATGGTGAAGGATTGCTTAGATTATGCCCGGAGGTGCGATGCTTGTCAATTTCATGCGAATTTCATTCATCAGCCACACGAAGTATTGCACCCAACCATCGCATCGTGGCCATTTAACGCTTGGGGACTGGATGTTGTAGGACCACTACCAAAATCTTCTGGTGGACACTTGTACATCTTGGCTGCAACATATTACTTCTCAAAGTGGGCTGAAGCTGTCGCCCTTAAGGAAGCAAAGAAAGGGAATGTTGCAAATTTTATCCGAGTGAATATCATCTATCGCTTTGGTATCCCTCTCTACATAATAACTGACAATGGCAAGCCATTTTATAACAAGTTAATGAAGAAGAATTGTGATCTTTTTGACTTCAAGCAGCGTAAATCTCCTATGTATCATGCTGTCGCCAATGGTCTTGCTGAAGCATTCAACAAGACTCTATGTAACCTGTTCAAGAAAGTTGTCTCCAAGTCCAAACGAGATTGGCATGAAAGAATGGAAGAATATTTGTGGGCATATAGAACGACGTACCGCACTCCAACTCAAGCAACACCATATTCACTTGCTTTTGGAGTTGAAGCAGTCTTGCCACTTGAGCGTCAAATACCTTCCTTCAGACTTGCTATCCAAGAAGGGCTCACTAAAGAAGACAATGCTCGACTACGTCTTGCTGAGTTAGAAGCACTTGATGAAAAGAGGCTAGAAGCACAACAAAACTTTGAATGTTATCAAGCTCGTCTATCTCTTGCTTTCAATAAAAAGGTTTTCTTGAGGTGTTTCCAAGTTGGAGACCAAGTTCTCGCAGTAATAAGACCCATAATTACTTCGCACAAGTCTAGGAGCAAATTTACCTCAAAGTGGGATGGACCATATGTCGTACAAGAAGCATATTCAAATAGTGCTTACAAGCTTGTTGATGTTGATGGCTTAAGGATAGGTCCTATTAACGCCAAATTCCTAAAGAGGTACTACCCTTGAAGTAAGATGATGCTCCTTAAGGTACGAGCCTAAACTGCATGTCACTCCTGGCCCGCAAGAGTATAAACTGTGTACGACACAACAAAAAAAAATACTCAATCCCCCAGAACTACGTTGTGACTTGATCCTCTTCACTGAGGTACGTAGACGCTTAGAACCATATTCTAAGTTCAGTTGCATGAGTGTCAAAAAAATACATGTTCCCACTTGATGTCACATGACAATTAAATAGATAAGTATTCTATTTTACCTTTTGTCTCATCAAACTTTAGACTTGTACAAAGTATTGATTGGTCAATAGATGGGGGCAAACCCTTAAAAATATATGAGTTTCGTCATGCTTGAAGTTTCTTTAAAAATGAAGTTTTTAAATCCTTGAAGTATACAAGTTAAAGTCTTCAAATCCTCTAAGAATACAAGCTGAAGTCTTCAAATTTTCCAAGTATGCAAGTTGAAGTCTTCAAATTCTTTAAGTATCTAAGGTCAAGTCTCCAGATTATTTAAGTCAACAAGTTGAAGTCTTTGAATTCTTTTCTGCAAGTTTAAGTCTTCAGATTCTTTAAGTCTGCAAGTTATAGTCTTCAGATCCTCTAAGTCTGCAAGTTGAAGTCTTCAAAGTCTTTAAGTCCGCTAGTTGAAATCTTTAAATCTACGAGTTGAAGTCCTCAAATTCTTCAAGTCTTCAAGTTGAAGTCCTTAAATGTTTCAAGTCTGCAAGTTGAAGTCTTCAAAATCATCAAGTTTGCAAGTTGACGTCTTCAAATTCTTCAAGCCAGCAAGTTGAGGTCTTCAAATATTTGGCAAGTTGATGTCTTCAAATATTCGGCAAGTTGAGATCTTTAAATCCTTTAAGTTTTCAAGTTGACGTCTTCAAATTCTTCAAGCCAGTAAGTTGAGGTCTTCAAATATACGGCAAGTTGAGATCTTTAAATCCTTTAAGTTTGCAAGTTGACATCTTCAAATTCTTCAAGCCAGCAAGTTGAGGTCTTCATATATTCGGAAAGTTGAGATCTTTAAATACTTTAAGTTTGCAAGTTGACGTCTTCAAATTCTTCAAGCCAACAATTTGAGGTCTTCAAATATTCGGCAAGTTGAGATATTTAAATCCTTTAAGTTTGCAAGTTCAAGCCTTCAAATTATTCAAGTGTGAAATTTGAAGTTTCATGTCTTGACACCTTTAGATTACCTTTCTTAAGGTGGGGATTTATATCTATCCGCTTTCGCCTTAAGAATACCATAAAATTACCTTTCTTCAGGCGGGGATTTACATCTATCCGCTTTCGCCTTATAAACACCGTGAAGTTACCTTTCTTAAGGCGGGAATTTACATCTATCCACTTTCTCATTAAGAACACCATGAAGTTACCTTTCTTAAGGCGGGGATTTACATCTATCCGCTTTAGCCTTAAGAACACCGTAAAGTTACCCTTCTTAAGGCGGGGATTTACATCTATCTGCTTTCGCCTTAAGAACACCGTGAAGTTACTCTTCTTAAGGCGGGGATTTACATCTATCCGCTTTCTCCTTAAGAATACCGTGAAGTTAACCTTCGTAAGGCGGGGATTTACATCTATCCGCTTTCGCCTTAAGAATACCATAAAGTTTCCTTTCTTAAGGAGGGGATTTACATCTATCCGCTTTCGCCCTAAGAATACCATGAAGTTACCTTTCTTAAGGCGGGGATTTACATCTATCCGCTTTCGCCTTAAGAATACCATGAAGTTATCTTTCTTAAGCCGGGGATTTACATTTATCCGCTTTCGCCTGAAGAATACCATCCCTTTGATTCATAAGACTACCTTCTCGACGGATCATCCTCTGAAGCCTACTTACAAAAAACGGGGGAACATAACACACAAAAAAAGTAGAGGAGAAATTGTTACCTGTCGAGACGCTTGAACCTTGAAAGTCATGCTAAGCTAACTAGGTTAGACTTAAGATAATATTTTCTTGGTGATAACTAAGCCGTTGAAGTAAAATTTCAAGCCATCACAACCATATTTGGCGACGATGTTCTGAGATTGAGATATAAAATATTTTGTGAGGCAACAAAAAATCTGAAATTTTCAGCATAGTAGAGTTTAAAGTTAACTTCAAAAAATCACCTAAATATTCTGAAGGTATTAAATCTTGAGTTTCGTATGTGTTGTGGATAATTGTGTCTAGATTCTAAATAATCAAGCGGCTTGTGATTTCATCGTTCCTACATCAAGACACAAAAGTTTTAGTGAAGCTACACAAATCTAAAATTTTCAGCATGACAAAATTTAAAGTTAACTTCAAAAAAAATCATTTAGAATGATTCTTAAGGTATTAAATTTTGAATCATTGGACACTTTAATATCTTTGTGTATATATTTGAAATAATCAAACGTCTCATGATTTCGTCGTTCCTACATCAAGAGACGAGAGTTTTAGTAAAGTCGCACAACTCTAGAATTTTCAGCATGACAAAATCTAGAGATAACTTCAATAATTCATCAAAAACGATTCGGAATGTATTAAAGTCTGAATTTTGGATATGTTAGAGATCGAGAAGTCTTATTTTAGGAAAATCAAACTTTTCATTATTTCAATTTTTCTACAATGAGATATGAATTTTCTACGACAGGCGCGTCAAGCTGTAGAAAAAGTGACAAAAATCAGAAAAATGGAGAAAAATTACCTTGAATTATGCCCCTTTCGTCAATGGCTTGTATCTCGCAATCCGTAATTGAAAAACAATTGTGGATACAATCCGTCTATTTATAGATGTCATGTGATGGGAATAAAATTCTTTTCCTAGTCCAATAACAAATCCTTTTTGACAAGAACAATAGAAAAGATATATGAATTTGAAATTGAGTAGGAATACAATTCCTAGTTCAACTACAATTTGAATTTAAATGGATTTCAACATATATTATACAAAACATTTCCAAGTTCTAATTGGCGTCAGATTAGAAGTCATGTAACTAAAGGACTCCTAATAGGATTCGACGTGTATGACTACTGGAAATCGTATGTGACTAAAAAAAATTGTGAATCATTTCATTCCTAGTTGACAGTTAATGATGGTTTTCTCTACATGTAGAGATTATTATGATATAATAATAATAATAATAATATCATGATATTGAGTCAATATTTCCTCATCATATCATGATAATTTTAAGTCAATACTTCAAGTCTCGTCTTTAAGATGCAAATACTTCCGACATGACTTGAAGCAGGGGGCATTTGTAATCATTTAAAATTTATTTAAATTTAATTTTTTTAAATGATTTGAATTATATTAATACTTCTAAGTCTATTGTGTGGTTGCGATGTTGATGCTAAATATTCCTCATCCCTAACCCTAAGACATTGAATTAGACATGAGCTATGTATGTATGTTATGATATGATTATTGTATGATTGAAAGTAATTCTTATGATTACTAAAGTGTTAAGTGAAAGGTTTACTTACTTGTGAAGTGGTGTCCAAAGTGAAAGGATTGTTCTCAGTTGTGATGACCTATGAGCTATATATTATAAGATGTTTACATAGGGCTATAGAAGAGACTAATGTGAACTTGTATGATGAGATAATATGATTACTAAAGGGAATAGTTTCTTATCACTGAAAGGGAATGTATATGAGATGGAGGTCTCACATTTATATGTCCGGCCTCCCACATGGGTTCCTCAAGTTAGTAAGTCCGGATTCCCAAATTATGTGTTGTCTCATGATATGGAAACCTCCACGTTAGTAAGTCAAGGTTTCTAGAAACAATCTCCTTGACCATTAACTATGTGCCCACATAGCACTCTAGTTTAGTGGATCCACCTAGATATCTATGCATGAATGGTTACACCTTAAGCAAGTGTTGACCCTCACTTTTTGGTGTGGGAGTAGAACACCGGATTCCATGTAGCTCACATGGTCTCATGTCGGTTATTGCACTTCTTTCCCTAATGTAAAAGTAAATGAACAAGTTCAGTATGTGAACTCTTATTAGGGTTGTCTTGAAGGATACTCTATAGGGTGAGGGAGGGTGTGGGACTTTTCTCACTCATTGCTCATGTGGGATCCTAAAGGATGGTTCTAGTAGTGTTCTTTTATGATTATGACTATGATTATGATTATGTTGATAAGCTATGAGTAGTATTCATGTATTAATCATGATATGATGACTTTAAGAGAATATTTTGTAAGTATGAAGTGGATTGATTAATGTGATACTTAACCTTGGATAGGATTATGGGGTTCTATCATTGCCATTGCAAAAGTATTCTTGGGTGATCTACATGTTGGGTTGATATTATATTGAATTGACTTATTATGCTTCTTATATATGCATGATTTTGACTAAATTATCCTTTTCTCAAGCATTGATGATTTTTGTGCATAGGAGTCATACTTAGCATATGTGGTTTGTACTAACCCATATTTTCTCGCTTTTCCCCAAACATTTTAGTTTCAGGGCATTGAGGAGATTCGTCGTCATCAAAGAAGAAGACTTGGGTATTTTGTAAGTCAATTGGTGAGTCCTAATGAGTTCCAAGTATAGAGCCACTCATCAAGACTTATTAGTTTTGTCTATGTTTTCAGACAATTATTCCATTCTCATGTTGAGACTTCATTGTAGCCTATATGGCATATTGTAATAGACTAAGGGCTATGCCCAAACTATTGTGATTTATACTCTTGTAGATGGTTTATATGTGAGATGAGACTTCAGACTTCTATATGATTTATTATTATAAAAGAGAAGTCTATGTAAGCTTCGTTTGTGAGGAGTCTATGTAAACTCCACATGTAAAGTTTTAAAAAATTTCGAATTTTTGACCTGTGATGTGATATGATGTACGATAAGGATTTGTCTTAGTCCTCTTAGAGGAGGACGACACTGGGTACGCCTAAGGGGTACGTTGGGTCATAACAAACTTGGTATCAGAGCATAAGGTTGAGTAATCTTAGGATTGATGTCTCACTAAACCACCTCTATGTAAGGTCTTATTCATAATTGTGAAGCGTGCCACATTTATGAATGAGAGACTATTTGATACTTAGGAACTTTCACTCTCTTGTTATTACTTAGTCGTGCCTAAGAGTCTTAACTCAATCAAGTCCTTTCTTCTAATCCTTTTATTGTGCTTATAGGCAATAAATACAAGGAGAAACAATGCTCGAAGGGACATAGAGGATAATTTGAATGAGGCGGTTCCCCCTCAAGCTCCTCAAAACCCTCAAGTTCCTATTGAAGAAGGGGCTATGTCTAATGTTGAGATAAGGTCATCCATTCATAGCTTGACTCAAGTGTTGGCTACCCAATTTGCTAGGGATACAAGGGTTCAAGTGAACCCCAATGCTAATACCACTACTTCAAGGATTAGAGATTTCAAAAGAATGAATCCCCCTACTTTCTATGGGTTTAAGATGGAGGAGGACCTATAAGGGTTCATTGACGAAGTGTTCAAAGTTCTTGATGCTATGGGTATTTCTTCTCAAGAAAAGGCAGAACTAGCCGCCCACCAACTCAAAGATGTAGCTCAAGTGTGGTGATCAATGGAAGGATGAGAGGCCGATTATAGAAGGCCGTATTAGTTGGGGATCTTTCAAAATGACTTTCATTGATAGGTTCTTTCCCTTAGAACTAAGGGAGAGGAAAATGCAAGAATTCATCAACCTTCGTCAAGGGGGTATGAGCGCGAAGGAGTATAGCCTCAAGTTCACTCAACTATCGAAGCATGATTCTACGATGGTTGCAGATTATAGGGCCAACATGAACAAATTTGTCATGTGGATATCCTATCTTGTGGTTAATGAATGTAGGTCGGCTATGTTGATTCCTAGCATCGACATCTCTCGTCTAATTGTTCATGCAGAACAAATTGAGGAGAAAAAGCTAAATCAAGTTGGTAGGGAGTTGAAGAAGGTGAGACCCGAAGGGGTGAATTCTTCTAAGAATAGGTTTGAGGTTCAAGACAAACCAAGGTTCAAAAGAAGGTTTTCCAACCAAAGGCCCTCCTAATGTTCCAAGTGTCAACAAGAGTAAGGTGTCGACTCCCAAGCTCCAAGAGGGGAAAAGTGGTGGTTCTTATGTTGAGAAGCCTCTTTGTTCAAAATATGGTAGAAAACATGATGGTAAGTGCCTACTTGGCACGGGTAATTTCTATGCTTGTGACAAGAGTGGTCACATGAAGAGAGATTGCCCTATGATGAAGACTCAAGTAAGGGAAAATGCTCAGGCTCAAGCAAGTGCCCCAAATCCGAATGCTCCTAAGAAGAATCGCTTTTATGCTCTCCAATCCCGAAGGGATCAAGAGATCTCACCGGACGTGGTCACCGATATGTTAAAATTATTTTCCTCTTATGTATATGCTTTGTTGGATCCGGGAGCTACATTGTCATTTGTGACCCCTCTTGTAGCCATGAAATTTGAAATAATACTCGACATATTAGAAAAACCTATTTCGGTTTCTACCCCGGTAGGTGATTGCGTGGTGATTAATAGAGTCTATAAAAGTTATCCTATTTTCTTGACAATTAGAGTTACATTTGTTGACTTGATAGAACTTGATATGTTAGATTTGACGTTATATTGGGTAAGGATTGGTTGCATGCTTGCTTTGCCTCTATTGATAGTAGGACGAGGAAAGTGAAATTTAAATTCCCAAATGAACCCATTTTTGAGTGGAAGGGAGGAAACTGAAAACCTATGGGTAAGATCATCTCATGTCTAAAAGCTTGCAAATTGATTGCAAAGGGTTGTCTCTACCACATAGTAAGAGTTAGGGATCTTGAATCCGAGGTCCCTCCCATAGAGTCTCTACCCGCAGTGAGGGAATTTCCGGAGGTCTTTCCCGATGACCTTCCCGGAATTCCTCCCGAACGGGAGATTTGACTTCGGCATAGACTTGTTGCCAAAAACACAACCTATTTCAATCCCTCCATATCGGATGGACCCGACAGAGTTGAAGGAGCTAAAGGATCAACTCAATATGTTAGATAAGGGCTTTATTCAGCCGAGCATATCTCCATGGGTGGCTACGATATTGTTTGTAAAGAAGAAGGAAGGGTCGTTGAGAATGTGCATCGACTATCATCAACTGAACAAAGTCACTATAAAGAATAAGTACCCGCTCCCTAGGATTGATGACTTGTTTGATCAACTCCAAGGAGGAATTTACTTTTCAAAGATTGACTTGAGGTCGGGTTATCATAAACTTATAGTAAGGTAGGATATTCTGAAAATGGCATTCCGAACAAGATATGGTCACTTTGAATTCCTAGTGATGTCATTTGGTCTAACAAATGCCCTGGTGACATTCATGGATCTTATGAATCGAGCTTTTAGAAAGTATCTTAATTTGTTTGTGATTGTTTTCATTGATGACATTTTGATATACTCTAGGAGTGAAAATGATCAAATGAGAAAATCGAGAATAGTTTTGCAAGTTCTCAAGGATAACCAACTTTTTTGCTAAGTTTAGAAAGTGTGAGTTTTGGTTGAGATCGGTTGCCTTTCTTGGTCAAATTGTCTATAGTGTAGGAGTAGAGTTTGATACAAGGAAGACGGAAGTGGTCCAAAGTTGGCCTAGACAATTTAAACCTACCGACATCCAAAGTTTTCTAGGGTTGGCCGATTACTATAAGAGGTTTGTTGAGGGATTGTCATCTATCACATCTCCATTAACGACCTTAACCCAAAAGAATTCCAAATTCAAATGGTCGGAATCATGTGAAAAGAGTTTCCAATTATTGAAAGATAGAATCACCTCCGCTCCTGTATTGACTTTATCGGAGGGTACCAAATGGTTTGTGGTTTATTGTGATGCCTCCGGAGTGGGTCTAGGATGTGTTCTCATGCAACCTAGGTAAGTCATAGCGTATGCCTCTAGACAACTCAAGTCACATGAGAAGAATTACCAAGTCATGACCTTGAACTTGCTTCCGTGGTATTTGCATTGAAAATTTTGAGACATTATCTCCATGGGGTACATGTTGATGTATTCACCGATCACAAGAGTTTACAATATGTGTTTACCCAAAAAAATTTAAACCTACGTCAACGAAGATGGTTAGAACCTTTAAAGGACTATGACATGAGTGTCCTTTACCATCCCGAAAAAGATAATGTGGTAGAGGATGCCTTGAGTAGAGTTTCCAAGAGTTAGTAAAAGAGGTTCATAGGTTGGCTCGTTTGGGTGTCCGACTAGAAGACTTTCCAAAGGGTGGTTTCGTGGTTTGGCACAACTCCGAGTCGTATTAGTGGTTGGGGTGAAATCCAAGCAACACCTTGATCCTTTATTGATGGAGTTGAAGGAAACAATCCTTAGTAAATCTAATGAGTCCTTCTCTCAAAAATAAAATGGGGTGCTTAGTCACCAAGGAAGATTGTGTGTACCGGATGTGGATGGATTGAGGGAATTGATCATGGAAGAGGCTCATGGCTCCCGATATTCCATTCAACCGGGTGCCACAAAGATGTACCGTGACTTATGAGAATTTCTTGGTGGAATGGTATGTAAAGGGACATAGCGGATTTTGTTGCTAAGTGTCCAAACTGCGATTAAGTCAAAGAGCATCATAAAAGACCAGGTGGCTTGACTCAAAATATGGATATTCCTTCATGGAAATGGGAGTATATTAACATAGACTTCGTAGTGGGGTTGCCTCGTACTAGGAGAAAACATTAGTCGATATGGGTCATTATTGATAAGCTAACCAAGTTCGCACATTTCCTTTCCGTCAAAGTCACATATTCGGCGGAAGATTATGCCAAATTGTACCTCAAAGAGATAGGGAAGTTACATGGAGCCCCTTTGTCCATCATTTTGGATAGAGGTACTCAATTTGTTTCCCATTTTTGGAAAGCTTTTCGAAGTGGGATTGGTACGAAGGTGAAGCTTAGTACCGCTTTTCATAACAAGACGGATGGTCAAGAGGAACACACTATTCAAACTCTTGAAGACATGTTGAGACTTGTGTGATTGATTTCAAAGGAAATTGGGATGATCACCTTCCTTTGATAGAGTTCTCCTCCAAAAATAGCTACCATTCGACTATCTCTATGGCACCCTTCGAGGCGCTTTATGGGAGAAGGAGTAGATCTCCGATTGGGTGGTATGAGGTAGGTGAGTTTGCTCTACTTGGTCCTGATTTGGTTTATGAAGACCTCGAGAAGGTTCGGGTTATAAGAAGTAGACTAAAAACGTCTCAAAATCGGCAAACATATTATGCCGACAATAGAAAGAGTGACCTTGAATTCAACGTACGAAATTGGGTCTATTTGAAAATTTCACCCATGAAAGGGGTGATGAGGTTTGGAAAGAAGGGGAAGCTTACTCGTCATTATGTGGGTCCGTATTAAATTTTGAAGAGAGTCGGGAGTATTGCCTATGAATTGAAGTTGCCAAATGAGTTGGCCATGATTTATCTGGTGTTCCATGTTTCTATGCTTAAGCAGTGTATAGGTGATCCGGTTTCCATTCTTTTCTCTAGAAGGTCTAGGGGTAAAAGAGGACCTTTCTTATATAGGTGTCCTGGTGGATATCTTGGATCACCAGGTTAAGAAATTAAGGAATAAGGAGGTTGCCTCCGTAAAATTTCTATGGAGGAACCACCTTGTTGAGGGTGCAACATGGGAGGCGGAGGCCGACATGAAGTCCCGTTATCCTTATCTTTTTCCCCTTACTCCTAGACAATATTGAGGTTAGTAGTTCCTTTATGACTGTTATGAATAATGTTGAACTTATAATGTTTTTCTAAATATGTGCATATTATAGTAGAAATCCATGCCTTAGTTGAATTCTTTACTTTCCATGAAACATATTTCTAATGGTTGTTTAAAGTGTGTGGTATTCTATAAGTACTCATGGAAATTATGGTGAGCATGTGTGATATAGTTATGATAAGAAATCAGCATGTCAACTCTTAATGTTCATATTGAGCTCATATTGAAATGGAGAAGGTAGTTTCTCCTTATGAGATATGAAAAGTTGAGTTTATGTACATGGTATGTTGTGGATTAAGTTCCTATGTGTTATTGCTAGGATTATATGCTTAAAGGAGTGAATGATTCCTCAAATGAGTTGTGACTCATTCTATTATATTGTTGTTGGTTGGGCTGCTAGTCTTGTGTCCCTTCCTCTTATAAGGGTCTAGAGTGTCATTCGGGGACAAATGTTCCTAGGGGGGGAGTATTGACACACCCCAAAAATTCCATGACCTATACGACGACCTCATATGTTGTGTAATTATGATTTTATACCTAAAGTAGTGTATATAACTTGTTTGAGAAGTATTTTAGCCATAGCATTAAAGAAAAGCCTTAACGTACGGAAACTAGCGAAATTTAACTAGTTGGCGTCCCTATGTTTGGTGAAAGTTTTGGAGGGTCATATGAAGTCCAAAACTACTAAAACGACTTTGAATAGGTAAAATGTAGTATAGAGGGTCAAACTGTACAGTAACGACACCCCAAGATCCACCGGAAGGGTCCTTGGGGAGGACCCGAACACGGGCGAGCAGGCTGCCAAAGCACCCTGCCTGCAACAGGATTGTGGTGGATGTTGCGCGATGCGCAGCCAAAACGGGGAGATTTGAACTTGGCCTCAAGACGTGGGGCCTAGACGAGGTCCACTGAATCAACTCGGATTTCAAAAATAAATCGTGAAATTAACCCCGCGACGCGCATCTACTTCTCGGATTCCTAAAAGTCGTATTTTTAGTGTTTTGACTTCCTAAAAAGACCCATTTAAGTGAGGGGTCTTTTGGGTAGTTTAATGGGTGACTATATCAGGTCTTAGAGTCAGTTTTAGGTCAACTTTAACACTCAAAACAAGTCCGAAAAGTTTAAATAAAAAATCAATCTCATCTCTCTCAAATTCTCTCTTCCTCCAAACCTCCATTGAAGACCATTACAGCTCCAAGAAGAAGATCATGCATTTAAGTTTCTTACCCAATTTCGTGGCTTTATAATCTTTAAGGTATGATCTCTTTCACTCTTGGGATCATTTTCCCCAAGAGGTCCCTCCAAAAGTTGATTTCTAAATCCACTAAAATCTAGGTTTTCTTCTACACATGGGTCTTCTTTAAAAATCAAAATTATGAATCAATTGTGGTTAATTATGATGAATTAATGTGCTTTAAGTATATATGGATTGTTAATTGATGATTTCCTATGATAATTCCCTAGACCCATGTCCTTTCCCCAATTTTATGAAAACCTTGAGTTGATATGGTGAATTGTGAAGATTATAAATATGTGGATTGACAATATTGTTGTTTATTATGTTATTGTTTCTTGAATCTACGTTGTCTATGTAATTGGTTATGTATTCTTGGTAATGGAAGTATGATGGTTCTTGGAAGGGCAATGAGGTATGTTGATTGGTTCTTCTTGGATTCAATTACGAATTATGAGTTACTTAGATAGTAATGCCTCTAAGTCTAATGTGTGGTTGTCATGTTAATGCTAAGTATTCCTCATCCCTAACCCTAAGACATTGAATTAGACATGAGCTATGTATGCATATTATGATACGATTATTGTATGATTGAAATTAGTTCTTATGATTACAATAAAGTGTTAAGTGAAAGATTTAGTCACTTCTCAAATTAGTTCTTATGATTACATGAGCTATTGTATGATTGAAATTGTTCTCACTTGTGATGACCTATGACTTATATATGATAAGATGTTTACATAGGGGTCTAAAAGAGACTAATGTGAACTTGTATGATGAGATAATATGATTACTAAAGGGAATAGTTGCTTAGCACCGAAAGGGCATGTATATGAGATGGAGGTCTCACGTTAGTAAGTCCGGCCTCCCACATGGGTTCCTCACGTTAGTAAGTCCGGATTCCCGAATTATGTGTTGTCTCATGAGATTGAAAGCTCCACGGTAGTAAGTCAAGGTTTCTAGAAAAAATCTCCTTGACCCTTAACTATGTGCTCACATAAGACTCTAGCTGTGTGGATCCACCTAGATAGCTATGTACGAATGGTTACACCTTAGGCAAGTGTTAGCCGTCTCTTTTCTGTGTGGGAGTAGAAAACCGGATTCCATGTAGCTCACATGGTCTCATGTCGGTTATTGCACTTCTTTCACTAATGTAAAAGTAAATGAACAAGTTAAGTATGTGATCTCTTATTAGGGTTTTCTTGAAGGATACTACATAGGGTGAGGGAGGGTATGGGACTTCTCTTAGTCATTGAACGTGTGGGATCCTAAGGGATGGTTCTAGTAGTGTTCTTTTATGATTATGTCTATGATTATGATTATGTTGATAATCTATGAGTAGTATTCATGTATTAATCATGTTATGATGACTTTAAGAGAATATTTTGTAAGTATGAAGTGGGTTGCTTAATGTGATACTCAGCCTTGGATAGGATTATGGCGATCTATCATTGGCATAGCACAAGTATTGCTTGGGTGATCTACATGTTGGGTTGCTATTATGTTGAATTGACTTATTATGCTTCTTATATATGCATGTTGAGTTAAATTGATAAAACACATTATTTTGAATAAATTGTCCTTTTCTCATGCATTGGTGATTTTTGTGCATAGGAGTCATACATAGTACACGTGGTTTGTACTAACCCATATTTTCTCTTTTTTACCAAATATTTAGGTTCGGGCCATTGAGGAGATTTGTGGTCATTGAAGAAGAAGACTTGGCTCTTTCCTAAGTCAATTGGTGAGTTCTCATGAGTTCCGAGGATAGAGACACTCATCAAGCCTGATTAGTTTTATCTATGTTTTGAAAAATTATTCCATTCACATGTTGAGACTTCATTGTAGCCTATATGACATATTATAATAGACTAAGGGCTATGCCCAAACTATTGTGATTCATACTCTTGTAGATGGTTTATATGTGAGATGAGACTTTAGACTTTTATATGATTTGTTATGCTAAAAGTGAAGTCTATGTACACTTTGTTAACATCCTTTGAATTGGAGTAACGTCGCGACGACTCAATTAAAAAAGAATTAGTTTTAAAAAATTTGAAACTAGGTTAGAGGGGGTTAAAGGGAAAAGGGAGTCGCCACCTAATTTTTAGGAAAACTAGGAAACCAGACAACTTAAAAGATGAGTCTACGAAACCAATTTGATTCTAGGTGAGGGGTTCAAATTATTTCGAAGGGAAGGGGTTAGGCACCTTTCCAAATCCACAACTATGGTCCCGACTTAGTTCATTTTTTCAAATTGAGGAGAAAAATAAAATAGTTTACAATATATTAAACATGCAATATACATAATAAAATAAATAATAATATCGGCTAAGGTTTGCCTAACATCGATATATACAAAATAATGAATTCAAAAATATAATTCAAACTCCTTTCGAATGTCTTCAAGGAAGCAAGTCTTGGGTACCTGTAAACACACTTAGTAAAAGTGTTAGTAATAAATAAATATGAATAAAATTGAATACACAATATAGTAATTTAAAAATAAAAACTCGTCTTATTAACATGGGAGGCCTCGAAAATTGATGGTAATTTCTTCATCGGCAATTTTCAACAAGCAAAATATATAAACATAAACTAAATTTCTGAATATTAGGGAAGCCTCCAAAACCGACGGAGAGATTTTTTCATTGGCCATTTTAACTTGTAAAATAGCGACTAAATTTGTTTTTAAAATTTTACAAAATAGCTAAAAATCAGTCCTAAACAAAACGGGCAACATAATTAATCAAATAATAACCAGAAAAAATAATAGTCATAAATCTAATAAGTAATATGGAAACAAAATAATAAGAACAGTAACATTGACATCGAATTAAATAAAAAATGAACAAAGCCAAAAATAAACATTGCATTAACATAAACCAATTTAACACGGACAATATAAGAATAATGGTTCCACTATAATCATTACAACATTCAAACTTAGCAACAATTCAAAAATAGATTGGAAGTAGTATTTCATTAACAATATTTATTAGAAGAAATCTAAAATGATAAGAAAATAAAAGAAATAAGAAAAAAAAGAGAATAGTTGATAAGTAATAAAATAAAAATCTCAATAATAAGAGCTAACAACAAAATAAACAAGGTGCAACTTTTAAATATTATAAATGATCACAGTAAGCAAAAACTACCAAAATAAACGAGCAAAAATAAATAAAGATAACCAAAATAATAAAATAAAATTAACCCATTATAAAATATAAACTATATTATTAATAAATCTCATAGAATAAATGTGACCTTAATAAATAATTAACCAAGTTCACCGGAGAAGTTAGGAATCTGGCCAGATCTGAAAATTGAGACAGAGGAACACAGCCAGAATGGAATTTGAAGTTCGTCTTAGGAATTGTGGGTCATCGAGAGACCTCTAGTTCACTGGAGCTCATCAACATTGAGCTAAAACACCTATAAAACAACACAAAATGTAAGAGAGGAGAGGGAAGGGGCTGGTTCGCAGTTTGTTTGTTATTATTCGCCTGAACTTCGAGCTCGTGGTGGCTTTGCTTCTTGTGGTGGTGGGTTTTGTTTTAGGCGGCCAAATATCTGGTCGTTTGACCTGAGTTCGCTACTGGTCGGGTTTTAGCTGCGGATATGTAAAAAAAAGGATAAACGGGGTGGGGTTTTGGTGGAGCTTGTTGGTCTCGTTTTGGAGGTGAGTAAGATGGTATTTCGCCGGACAAATAGAATGGAGACAGTGATGGCTTAATGGTTGTTTGGAGGTTAGTTTGTGAGCTGTTTCAAGTAGGTTTTTTAAATTGTTTGGTGGAGACTAGAAGAAAAAATAATGGGGGCCATTTCCGGTGATTATTTCACCGGAAAGAGAAGAAAATGAAGAGGGTCTTGGAGTTATTTTCTGATTGGTTATTTGTGGTTTTGGGTGGCTTGGTTGCCGGAAAAAAAAGCGAGAAAGATGAAGTTCGGCTAGTGGGGTTTGTTTGGTTGTGCCTGTCCGGAGCTCCGGCGAATTTATCGCTGGAGAAGGAGGATGAACAGTAAAAAGAATAAAGTATTGAACCCCAAATTCTAAAATTTATTTCACCACCCCAAAACCTAATGGACGAACTATTATATATATAGGGAGTTGAAAACTATGGGCCTACGTCACGGGCTTGGGATCATGACCCAAAACTTGTTGATTGATAAAATATTTCTGAATGAAAATTGTATTCAAAATTTGAATAAATTTTTAGACTGCGCAGAATATTAAAATAAATATTAACTACGTAACAAAGAAAAAATGAATAAGAAAATGTAATAAACAAAATCAATTACATTTTAAAAATGCAATTTAACAGAAGTAATGATTTTATAAAAAATGAATAAATAGTTGAACGTCACAAAATAATATAAACGTAACAACCGATAAAAATTCTAATACTTTGAGAAAAAGGATGATTATCTACAAATTGCATTAAAATGACAAAATATGTATTTTGAACTATTTAAAATAAAATACTCAAAATGTATTAATTTTAAAATTATCTGACCGAAATTTGGTGTCAACAACTTGCCCCTTTGTTTGATTAGTATCGATGAAAGAGATCCTGGTCAAACAAAGTTGACGAACCCAAATTTGGTTTGATAAACTTTGAATAAAACAATTGAGACGCTAGTAGAGCTTTTGACCAAGTCTCTACGTCCGTCGACTGGGCTGAAAATAATAAACAAAAGACAGACATTGATTGTAAACTTAGAGTGTTCACATACCTTCGATGTTACTTGTAGAATTTCACAATGAAGGTGGTGTACCTTTTTGAAAGAAGGATGATGGGAATAACATGTCACTTTGAACGAGGTGACAACACCAATGCGTCTCTTTGAAAGTCGGACGACCCAATTTGAACATAACTTGTCACTTTGAACAAGGTGACAACCCAACGTGTCTCTTTGAAAGGCGGACAACCCAACTTGAACTTAACATGTCACTTTGAACGAGGTGACAACCCAACTTAAATATAACTTGTCACTTTGAACGAGGTGACAACCCAACTTGTCTCTTGAAAGGCAGATGACCCAACTTGAATATAACACGCCACTTTGAATAAGGTGAAAACCCAACGTGTCTCTTTGAAAGGCGGACGACCCAACTTGAACATAACATGTCACTTTGAACGAGGTGACAACCCAATCTTGTCTCTTTAAAGGCGGACGATCCAACTTGAACTTAACATGTCACCTAAATGGAGGTGACAACCCAATCTTGAACTTAACATGTCTTTTGAAGGGAGATGACAACCCAATCTTGAATTTAACGTGTCATTTGAAGGGAGATGACAACACAATCTTGAACTTGATGTGTCATTTGAAGAGAGATGACAACCCAATCTTGAATTTAACGTGTCATTTGAAGGGAGATGACAACCCAATCTTGAACTTAACGTGCCATTTGAAGGGAGATGACAACCCAATCTTGAACTTAACGTGTCATTTGAAGGGAGATGACAACCCAATCTTCAACTAAACGTGTCATTTGAAGGGAGATGACAACCCAATCTTGAACTTAAGGTGTCAGTTGAAGGGAGATGACAATCCAATTTTGAACTTAACGTGTCATTTGAAGGTATATGACCACCCAATCTTGAACTTAACGTGTCATTTGAAGGGAGATGACAACCCAATCATGAACTTACCGTGTCATATGAAGGTAGATGACCACCCAATCTTGAACTTAATGTGTCATTTGAAGGGAGATGACGACCCAATGTGTCTCTTTGAAAGGCGGACGACCCAACTTGAACATAACATGTCATATGAAGGGACATGACAACCCAACGTGTCTCTTTGAAAGGCGGACGACCCAACTTGCACTTAACATGAATGACGTATCACAAAATATGCAATATCAATGTTAGTAGCAAATATATAACATAAATTATGCAAATATTACCATATGAACAAGGTATTAACCAATGCAACGACTCAAACTTAATAACATCATGAATTAAATAAAATGTCAATTTAAAATAGAATAACAGAATAAAAAGTGTTATGTTGAACGACTTGACAAACCAATTTGAAAAGAATTAATTTATTTGATAATAAATTATTGTCTAAAAGATATCATTTTGAATGGTATGACGACCTCAATTAAGAAAAATATCATTTTGAAGGGTATGACTACCCAAATTTAAGAAAGTGTCATTTTGAAGAGTATGACGACCCAAATAAAAAAAATGTCATTTTGAAGGATATGACGACCCAAAATAAAATTTGAACTTTGAAACGGTCCACAAAGTTATTTGGACAAATATGATGACAAAAATTTAAAATTATGTCATTTTGAAGGGTATGACGACCAAAAAATAAAAATGTGTCATTTTGAAGGGTATGACTACCCAAAAATACAATTTGAACTTTGAAACGGTCCACAAAGTTATTTGGACAAATATCAACAATGAAACGGTCCACAAAGTTGGTATTGACAAAAATTGAAAAGTGGATTTTAACCCATTTTTATTTTATGATTAATGAAACATATTTTAACTTGGTTAGTACCAACAAAAATATATAATACAAAAAAAAATCTCACAATTCATTATCTTTCAACTGAGATTGAGTAATTCCTATAGATTCAGGTGGTACCTCAAATGTACTTAAGTAACAACAAGATTTGTCCATCTTGCTACAAACAAAGTCTTTGAACTAGACCTAACATCATGTTTCAAGTGCCCTCACAAGAGGGAAATTTTCAATTTGCGCACATTTAAAGTGTTTTGATTTGGGAGCATCTGGAAAAACACACTCACACTCAGAAAAATGTTCAACACATGGAATTGTGATACCATAGGCTTGACCTTCACGTAAATCCACACAAATGTGAGAACATTTGAATTGAAATCAGATAGGGCTTTTTAATAGCTTGTAATGTAGGCTTAGTGACGGGTAGGATAGTCATTTGGGATAAAAGTGACATATTTTCTTTTTGAGCATTTCACTAAATTGGTGCTTTTAACATTTGTTACACTTTTAGCGTTTGATTCTCTTTGTTGTCCCTTCCTTTGCATTTTTTGACTTCTTTGAAACTTTGATTGTCTGAGTTTTTCCCCTTTTGAATTTTCTCCTTTTTGTTTGGAGTGTTTTTCTTCTTTTCTTCAAATTTTGCTTTCTTAAACTTGTGGGGAATTTTGAACATTTCTTTTTTTTTCTTTTGAAGTCATTTTTGTTTTTGACTTTAAGGGATTTGTCTTTGACATATTTGAACTTTGAATCTTCTTTTGTAACTTGCACGTCTTTATTGCGCTCAAGAAAGTCAGGCCAAAAGAGGAACAATGCGTATAAGCACTTAAAATGGGTATAGGCTAAAAATGTGGTTGTCCAAAGAAAAAGGCTTAAGGCTCAAAGTGGGGACATCTAAGGATTAACATCATTTGGTAGGCTTTGAAAGGTTCAAACGGGTCAAAGGAGGCCTACAATCATTTTTTAAATCAAATATTACTTAGAATTTTGCCTCAATAACATTTAGGCCAAGTTCTAGATCAACAATGCAACACAATTAAATTTAATTCAAAACTCACCACACAATGCACATGAAACAATGAATTTGATTTTGTTCTAATCTTGAATGTATAAAAGAGAACATTTACAAGTGTAACAAAAGTATGAATGAGAGGTACCAAAAAGAACCTATGGTTTAAGAAGAAGTCAATCTTCTTTATTGTACAAATTATTTTTCACATGCACACTTGAACTGTGTTGGCACCAACTAAGTCAAAAAATGATTTCAAAAATATAAACATTAAAAGAATAAAAAATAAACGATCTTTTAAATAAAGAGTACCGAACCCAATAAGGGCTGCCTACGTATCTCATTGATGAGAATCAGGTTTGCGTAGCTTCCAGATATGACACAAAAAATATTTTTTGAATAAAAAATGAAGTTTTTGAAGAAAAATAAACAGAGTAAAGAACCAATGAGCCGCATTGAAGGGGCGGCAACCGAAATTTAACATTTTTTTTTAATATTTAAAGAAAATTAAACAGAAATGAAAAATCAGTGAGTCACATTGAAGGTTGGACTACCCAAATTTAACAATTTTTTTTATAATTAAAGAAAAAGTAACCATAAAATAAAATTTAAATGAGTCACATTAGATGATGAACAACCCAACTTTAAAAATATCAATTGAAATAATATTTTCAATGGAATATAATGAAAATCAAAGATATACAATGAATGTGACATCATATACAAAAAAGTAATGCAAAATATACAAACCAACTCGGAGTGAAGCTCATAAATTCTGGAGTCTGTGTACAAAATTGGTGAAATTTTTTAGGGCATTCTTTAAAAAATTTGCCCCTGTTTCAGATTTAACAACCTCCGATATTTAATCTTGTAACAACTATCTCCTTTATAAAATTTTTGGAGACCTCCTCAAAATATTTTGCCCTAGTTTCCGTTTTAAAAATTTGAAAAGCTTATGTGAAACATGACCGAGCTCTTATGGAGCCTACGTATCCCATTGAAATAGAAATCAGGTCAAACGTAGTTCCAACAAATTGTAACTTGAATAAAAAACTAACATTGAATTATGAATATTCTAAAACTAGGTTAGCAAGACTAATTTTAAAATAATGGACTATCATATACCATATTCAGGTATAACAAGTATATCACATAACATACAAACAATGAATGCATGTTTTATACAGATGTGCATTGAGTGTTGACTCATCTCAAGCAAATGCGCTAAATTCAAGGTTTTGGCTTCGCTCTACACTAGCTGACTAAGAGTGGTTTAGAAAAGACTTGGTTACCCGAGTCGGACAAACTACAGGGTGAAGTATAATAAACGACGTTGGATGACCGCAAACCAACTATTCATTTACCACTTCAAAAGAATTTGAAGGTGTTTTCGGAAGGACAGTCGTGGAAAGCCACGTAACCGCCTTGGTCCTAATGCATTCTATTTGCCATTTGACAGAAATTATGCCATGAAATGCAAATAATATACATACAAATAAAAATGAATAATGGATAAACAACAAGTACAATATACAAATAATTAGCGAAATTTAAAAAATACAAGGTATAACTCAATAAAAGAAAATTCTCCTCAATTTGAAAAAATGAATTCATATTGGTTAGAACCTCTATTCCCCAGCGGAGTCGCCATTCTGTTGACATCCTTTGAATTAGAGCAACGTCGTGATGACTCAATTAAATAATAATTAGTTTAAAAATTTTTGAAACTAGGTTAGAGGGGGTTAAAGGGAAAAGGGAGTCGCCACCTAATTTTTAGGAAAACTAGGAAACCAGACAACTTAAAAGAAAGTCTACGACAATTTGATTCTAGGTGAGAGGTTCAAATTATTTCGAAGGGAACGGGTTCGGCACCCTTCGAAATCCACAACTGTGGTTCCCGACTAAGTTCATTTTTTCAAATTGAGGAGAAAAATAAAATAGTGTACAAATATAATGAATTAAAAATATAATTCGAACTTCTTTCAAATGGCTTCAAGGAAGCAAGTCTTGGGTACATGTAAACACACTTAGTAATAAATAAATATGAATAAAATTAAATACATGAAATAGTAACTTAAAAATAAAAACCCGTCTTATTAACATGGGAGGCCTTCGAAATTGATCATAATTTCTTTATCAGCCATTTTCAACAAGCAAAATATATAAACATAAACTAAATTTTCGTCTTTAATATTAGGGAGGCCTCCAAAACCGACGGAGAGATTTTTTCATTAGCCATTTTAACTTATAAAATAGCAACTAAATTCTTTTAAAAAAATTTACAAAATAGCTAAAAATCAGTCCTAAATAAAACGGGCAACATAATTAATCAAATAATACCCCCCCCCAAAAAAAGTCATAAATCTAATAAGTAATATGGAAATAAAATAATAATAACAGTAACATTGACATCGAATTAAATAAAAAATGAACAAAGCCAAAAATAAACATTACATTAAAATAAACCAATTTAACACGGACAATATAAGAATAATGGTTCCACTATAATCATTACAACATTCAAACTTTGCAACAATCCAAAAATAGATAGGAAGTAATATTTCATTAACAATATTTATTAGAAGAAATCTAAAATGATAAGAAAATAAAACAAATAAGAAAAAAAAGAGAATACTTGATAAGTGATAAAACAAAAATCTCAATAATAACAGCTAACAACAAAATAAACAAGGTGCAACTTTTAATTATTATAAATGATCACAGTAAGCAAAAACTACCAAAATAAACGAGAAAAAACAAATAAAAATAACCAAAATAATAAAATAAAATTAACCCAATATAAAATATAAACTATATTATTAACAAAACTCATAGAATAAATGTGACCTTAATAAATAATTAACCAAGTTCACAGGAGAAGTTAGGAATCTGGCCAGATCTGAAAATTAAGACAGAGGAACACTGCCGGAATGGAATTTGAAGTTCGTCTTAGGAATTGTGGGTCATCTAGAGACCTCTAGTTCACTGGAGCTCATCAACTTTGAGCTAAAACACCTATAAAACAACAGAAAATGTAAGAGGGAGAGGGAAGGGGCTGGTTCGCAGTTTGTTTGTTATTGTTCGCCTGAACTTCGCTGCTCGTGGCGGCTTTGCTTCTTGTGGTGGTGGGTTTTGTTTCAGGCGGCCAAATATCTGGTCGTTTGACCTGAGTTTGCTGCTGGTCGAGTTTTAGCTGCGGAGATGTAAAGAAATGGATAAATAGGGTGGGTTTTGGTGGAGCTCGTTGGTCTCGTTTTGGAGGTGAGTAAGGTGGTATTTCGCCGGACAAATAGAACGGAGATAGTGATGGTTTAATGGTGGTTTGGAGGTTGGGTTGTGAGCTGTTTCAAGTAGGTTTTTTAGATTGTATGGTGGCTGTTTGGTGGAGACTAGAAGAAAAAATAATGGGGGCCATTTCCGGTGACTATTTCACCAGAAAAAGAAGAAAACGAAGAGGGTCTTGGAGTTATTTTCTGGTTGGTTATTTGTGGTTTTGGGTGGCTTGGTTGCCGGAAAAAAGAAGCGAGAAAGATGAAGTTCGGCTAGTGGGGTTTGTTTGGTGGTGCTTGGCCGGAGCTCCGGCGAATTTAGCGCCAGAGAAGGAGGATGAGCAGTAAAAAGAACAAAGTATTGAACCCCAAATTCTAAAATTTATTTCACCACCTCAAAACCTAATGGACGAACTATTACATATATTGGGAGTTGAAAACTATGGGCCTAAGTCATGGGCTTGAAATCATGACCCAAAACTTGTTGATTGATAAAATATTTGTGAATACAAATTGTATTCAAAATTTGAATAAATTTTTAGACTGCGCAGAATATTAAAATAAATATTAACAATATAACAAAGAAAAAATGAATAAGAAAATGTAATAAAAAATCAATTACATTTTAAAAATGCAATTTAACAGAAGTAATTATTTTATAAAAAATGAACAAATAGTTGAACGTCACAAAATAATATAAACATAACAACTGATAAAAAATCTAATACTTTGAGAAAAAGGATGATTATCTACAACTTGCATTAAAATGACAAAATATGTATTTTGAACTATTTAAAATAAAATACTCAAAATGTATTAATTTTAAAACTATCAGACCGAAATTTGGTGTCAACGCACTTCGTATGTGAGGAGTCTATGTAAACACCATATGTAAAGTTTTAAATTTTTCCGCAATTTTGACCTATGATGTGCTATGATGTATGATAAGGGTTTGTCTTAGTCCTCTTAGAGGATGACGACACCGGTTACGCCTAAGGGGTACTTTGGGTCATAAAAAACTTGGTATCAGAGCATGATGATGAGTAATCTTAGGATTGATGTCTCACTAAACCACGTCTATGTAGGGTCTTATTCACAATTGTGAAACCCGCCACATTTATGAATGAGACACTATGTGATTTTTAGGAATTTTCACTCACTTGTTATTCCTCAGTCGTGCCTAAGAGTCCTAAATCTATCTAGTCCTTTCTTCTAATCCTTTTATTGTGCTTATAGAGAATGAATACAAGGAGGAACAATGCTCGAAGGGCCGGAGAAGGGAATTTGAATGAGGAGGTTCCCCCTCAAGCTCCTCAAAACCCTCAAGTTCCTATTGATGAAGGGGCTATGTCTAATGTTGAGATAAGGTCGGCCATTCATAGCTTGACTCAAGTGTTGGCTACCCAAGATGCTAGGGATACAAGGGTGCAAGTGAACCCCAATGCTAATACGACCGCTTCAAGGATTAGGGATTTCACAAGAATGAATCCTCCTACTTTCTATAGTTCTAAGGTGGAGGAGGACACACAAGGGTTCATTGATGAAGTGTTCAAAGTTCTTGATGCTATGGGTGTTTCTTCTCAAGAAATAGTGGAAATATCCGTCTACCTACACAAAGATGTAGCTCAAGTGTGGTATGAGAAATGGAAGCATGACATGCCAATTATAGAAGGCCGAATTACTTGGGGATATTTCAAAATGACTTTCCTTAACACGTTCTTTCCCTTGTAACTAAGGGAGAGGAAAATGCAAGAATTCATCAACCTTTGTCAAGGGGGTGCGAGCGTAAAGGAGTATACCCTCAAGTTCACTCAACAATCAAAGCATGCTTCTACTATGGTTGCGGATTCTAGGGCCAAGAAGAACAACTTTGTCATGGGGATATCCGATCTTGTGGTTAATGAATGTAGGTTGTCTATATTGATTCCTAGCATGGACATCTCTCATCTCATGGTTCATACGGAAAAAATTGAGGAGCAAAATCTTAAGGAAGTTGGTAGGGAGTTGAAGAAGGTGAGAATCGAAGAGGGGAATTCTTCCAAGAATAGGTTTGAGGTTCACGACAAACCAAGGTTCAAAATGAGATTTTCCAACAAAGGCCCTCCTAATTCTCCAAGGGTCAACAAGAGTAAGGTGTCTACTCCCAAGCTCTAAGAGGGGAAAGGTGGTGGTTCTTATGTTGAGAAGCCTCTTTGTTTAAAATGTGGTTGAAAACATGATGGTAGGTGCCTAGTTGGCACGGGTAATTTCTATGGTTGTGGCAAGAGTGGTCACATGAAGAGAGATTGCCATATGATGAAGACTCAAGTAAGGGAAAATGCTCAAGCTCAAGCAAGTGCCCCAAATCCGGATTCTCCTAAGAAGAATCGCTTTTATGCTCTCCAATCCCGAAGTGATCAAGATAGCTCACCGGATGTGGTCACCGGTATGCTAAAATTATTTTCCTTCGATGTTTATGCTTTGTTGGTTTAGGGAGCTAGATTGTCATTTGTGCCTCCTCTTGTAGCCATGAAATTTGAAATACTACCTTACATATTAGACGAAACTTTTTCGGTTTCTACCCCGATGGGTGATTCCATGGTGGTTAATAAAGTCTATAAAGGCTGTCCTATTTCCTTGCCCAATAGAGTTACATTAGTTGATTAGATAGAACTTGATATGCTAGATTCTTATGTTATATTGGGTATGGATTTGTTTCATGCTTGCTTTGCCTCAATTGATTGTTGGACGAGGATAGTGAAATGTCAATTCCCAAATGAACCCATTTTTGAGTAGAAGGGAGGAAACTGAAATCTTAGTGGTAAGATCATCTCATGTCTAAAAGCTTGCAAATTGATTGCAAAGGGCTATCTCTACCACATAGTAATAGTTAGGGATCTTGAATCCGAAGTCCCTCCCATAGAGTCGGTACCTGTAGTGAGGGAATTTTTCCGGAGGTCTTTCCCGATGACCTTCCCGGAATTCCTTCTGAATGGGAGATTGACTTCAATATAGACTTGTTGCCAGATACACAACCTATTTCAATCCCTCCACATCAGATGTCCCCGATAGAGTTGAAGGAGCTAAAGGCTCAACTCAAAGATTTGTTAGATAAGGGCTTTATTCGATTGAGCATATCTACATGGGGTGATCCGGTATTGGTTGTAAAGAAGAAGGATGGGTCGTTGCGAATGTGAATCGACTATCGTCAACTGAACAAAGTCACTATAAAGAATAAGTACCCGCTCCCTAGGATTGATGACTTGTTTGATCAACTCCAAGGAGCGAGTTACTTTTCAAAGATTGACTTGAGGTCGGGTTATATTCAACTTAGAGTAAGGGAGGTGGATATTCCTAAAACGGCATTTCGAACAAGATATGGTCACTTTGAATTCCTAGTGATGTCATTTGGTCTAACAAATGCCCCGGCGGCATTCATGGATCTTACGAATTGAGTTTTTAGAAAGTATCTTGATTTGTTTGTGATTGTTTTCATTGATGACATTTTGATATACTCTAGGAGTGAAAATGATCATATCATACACTTGAGAATAGTTTTTCAAGTTCTAAAGGATAACCAACTTTTTTCTAAGTATGCTAGTGTGAATTTTGGTTGAGATCTGTTGCCTTTCTTGGTTACATTGTCTTTAGTGAAGGGGTAGAGGTTGATCCAATGAAGACGGAAGTGGTCAAAAGTTGTCCTAGACCATTGAGACCTACCGACATCCGAAGTTTTCTAAGGTTGTCCGGTTACTATAGGAGGTTTGTTGATGGACTCTCATCTATCGCATCTCCATTAACGTCCGTAACCCAAAAGAAGTCCAAATTCGAATGGTCGGAATCATGTGAAAAGAGTTTCCAATTATTGAAAGATAGAATCACCTCCGCTCCGGTATTAACTTTACTGGATGGTACCGAAGGGTTTATAGTTTATTGTGATGCCTCCCGAGTGGGTCTAGGATATGTGCTTATGCAACATGGGAAAATCATAGCTTATGCCTCTAGACAACTCAAGCCACATGAGAAAAATTACCCAACTTATGACGTTGAGCTTGCTTCCGTGGTACTTGCATTGAAAATTTGGAGATATTATCTCTATGGCGTACATGTTGATGTATTAACCGATCACAAGAGTTTACAATATGTGTTTACCAAAAAAGATTTGAACCTACGTCAAAGAAGATGGTTAGAACTTTTAAGAGACTATGACATGATATGCTTTACCATCCCGTAAAAGCTAATATGGTAGCGGATGCCAGTGTCCATGGGTAGTGTGACTCATGTGGTTGATGATAATAAAGTGTTAGTAAAAGAGGTTCATAGGTTGGATCATTTGGGTGTCTGACAAGAACACTCTTAAAAGGGTAGTTTCGTGGTTCGCCACAACTCCGAGTCATCTTTAATGGTTGGGGTGAAATACAAGAAACACCTTGACCTCTATTGATGGAGTTAAAGGAAACGGTCCTTAGTAAATCTAATGAGTCCTTCTCTCCAAAAGAAGATGGTGTGCTTAGACACCAAGGAAGATTATGTGTACCGGATGTGGATGGATTGAGGGAATTGATCATGGAAGAGGCTCATAGCTCCTGATATTCCATTTACCCGGGTGCCACAATGATGTACCACAACTTACGAGAAATTTATTGGTGGAATGATATGAAAAGGGACATAGCGGATTTTGTTGCTAAGTGCCCAAACTGCTAACAAGTCAAAGCGGAGCATCAAAGGTCGGGTGACTTGACTCAAAATATAGATATTCCTACATGGAAATGGGATTATATCAACATGGACTTCGTAGTGGGGTTGCCTCGTATTAGGAGACAACATGACTCGATATGGGTCATTGTGGATACGCTAACCAAGTTCGCACATTTCCTTTCCGTCAAAGTCACATATTCGGCCGAACATTATGCCAAATTGTACATCAAAGTGATAATGAAGTTACATGGAGACCCTTTGTCCATCATTTCGGATAGAGGTACTTAATTTACCTCCTATTTTTGGAAAGCTTTCCAAAGTGGGATCGGTAAAAAGGTGAAGCTTAGTACCGCTTTTCATCCCAAGACGGATGGTCAAGCGCAATGCACTATTCAAACTCTTGAAGACATGTTGAAGGCTTGTGTGATTTATTTTAAAGGAAATTGGGATGGTGAACTTCCTTTGATAGAGTTCTCCTACAACAATAGCTACCATTCAACTATCTCTATGGCACCCTTCAAGGCGCTTTATGGGAGAAGGTGTAGATCCCCGGTTGGGTGGTATGAGATAGGTGAGTTTGCTCTACTTGGTCCCAATTTGGTTTATGAAGCCCTCGAGAAGGTTCGGGTTATAAGAGATAGACTAAAAATGGCTCAAAGTCTGCAAAAATTTTATGCCGACAATAGAAAGAGTGACCTTGAATTCGAAGTACGAGATAGGGTCTATTTGAAAAATTTCACCCATGAAATGGGTGATGAGGTTTGGAATTAAGGGGAAGATTAGTCCTCATTATGTGGGTCTGTATGAAATGTTAAAGAGAGTCGGGAGTGTTGCCTATGAGTTGAAGTTGCCAAATGAGCAGGCCATGATTCATCCGGAGTTCTATGTTTCTATGCTTAAGAAGTGTATAGGTGATCCGGTTTCCATTCTTTCTCTAGAACGTCTAGAGGTAAAAAAGGACCTTTCTTATGAAGAGGTCCCGGTGGAGATCTTGGATCGCTAGGTTAAGAAATTGAGGAATAAGGAGGTTGCCTCCGTAAAAGTTCTATAGAGTAACCACCTTTTTGAGGGTGCAACATGAGAGGCCGAGGCCAACATGAAGTCCCGCTATCCTCATCTTTTTCCCCTTACTCCTACCTAAGATTGAGGTTAGTAGTTTATTTATGACTATTATGAATAATGTTGAACTTATCATTGTCACACCCAGAATCTAGACCCCGGATGAGAAAGGCGTCGTTAACCTCTCAGAGGTCGTAGACAAGCCTTTTCTTAGCATTCGTCATAACATACGATAGTAAAATTGCGGAAAGATAAAAAACTTTTAATATACTAATGAAGTATAATTAGACTTCATACTTAATATTCATACGGTGTTCTAAAACTTGTCTCACATATATAAAATCATCTAAGAGTGCAAAGTCAATAATATTCAATATGACAAATAGGCCTTAGTACAAAGGAATCCAATGAACATAGCGGAATAATGTATTCTAACAACTACTAAGTCTTCATAAGGCTGGAAATTGAAATGGTAATGGCCTGAACTTGAGGACCTACCATGACTGGGAGAAAGAGTTCCAACTTCTTCAAATCGACCTCTTTAACTTCAAAGGCCGGAACCTACAATTATAGTAATATAAAGTAATGGGGTTAGTACGCCACATGTACTAAGTATGGGTATATGCACATAACACATAGGGACATGCATGAAAAAAGGATCATTTATCATATATTTAGAAAACATGCTAAGTCATATAAAAATCTTCAATGCACATACCATATAACACATACAAGTTATGGATTTCATCAAACTTAAAGCAGATCACAATCAAAGACATATTATCATAGATTCATGTTAACATTTCATATTCAATAGATCATATAGACACAACATACAAAATATTTACCAATGACCTCATCCCCAACCTACAAGTGCAATGGTCATGTGAAGCCCCATAACCCCACATAACCGAGTTTATAAGATAGGAGACCATAAGTAAAGCTTTGCTTCATATAACTTGTAACATAGTTAGTTATCATTCACCTAGCAATATAGCCAAATAACACATTCATCATAATATCCAACATTAATATAAAAGTAAAATCATATATCATAATCCTCATATCTTTCATATTTATCATATTCATTAGAACAGTCTCCTAGGACTTCCCTTATAGTCTACTTGTGCAATGTCTAGGTAGCGTCCCATACCACTACCTATATTAAGCCAACTCCTCAAGTCACCCTAGTCAACATTCGTTTACTTGTTTTTCGTTTTACATGAGGGAACATAGGCATTAACCGACATAGACCATGTGAGCTAAACATGGAATCCGGTTTCTTCCCCACACTGAAAAGAGGTGGTCTACCTGCCAAAGTAGAACCGAACATAACGTATCTTTCTAGGTGGATCCACTAGCTAGTATCCTATGGTGGAAGCATAGTTCAAGAACTAGGAGATGTATTAGAGACCCATAGTTCCACATTACATGACATCCTCAATCTCATGAGAATCATTGTGAACCTACCTTCCCGCTGGGGAAGGGACACTTCCCATATCTAGTTCAACGGTGCTTAGCTTAAGTCCCTTTTTTGTTGAAATAACCTTTCATTTGTCTTTTATCAAAAACTTATCATAGGTCATAGGAGATTATCTCCTTGTATAACATGATCATGAGCTCTTTTAGATTAGATGAGAATTGTCCTTTCATCGTAACCCTTCATACGTAAGATTTACGTGGCATAATCATCTTGTGTAACGCATACAAGATAGTATCATTACTTGTGTATTCATATTCTTATCGTAATCTAACGATTAACATGTTCATAGTCCAGCATATTCACATAGCAACATCATACATACTTTCATAACATTGCATCATGACTTATAGGCTAGCTTAAACGTCTAAGAGTAATCACGTTTAGAAGACTTACCTCTTGCCTCCAAGAATCTTATTCATCATGCAATATTTATAGTCATACATAGTGAAATACTCCATGACATAATCAAGAACAACTCATAAAATCATGTACAAGATCAATGCATAACATAGAAGAAAGGAAACAGGTCATTAAAGGGTTCATTCAAACCTTAAATTCTAACCCTAACGTTTTCACGTTATCAAACAATACAAACAACCCATTCAAAACCATCACATATAGAAAGATCATGGATCACACGACATTCAAACATTATCGATCAATTACTCAACAATTCGTGCAAAATTGAATATAGAAAACGTTTACTTTTCATTGAAAATCATAAATCTAAGGTTAGGAAGAAAATCCATTTTGTAGAGTAAAAACCCTAGTATTCGAATTTCTTGAAAACTTATCTTGAAAGTACCTCTTTGGGAAAGGAATCCCAAGAGTGAAAACCCATACCTTATAGATGAAGAATCCACTAAATCTGATTGGAAACTTCAAGACCTTTGTCTTCTTCCTTAAGCTTTTCTTATTCTTCAATGGAGTTTGGAAAAAGTGAGCATTCTTGAGAGATTAGAGAGAATTTCGTTTAATCTGGTTTTGGGACATGTAAAAGTGGTCTCAAACTCACCTAATATAAATATATAGACTTCCCAAGAGTTACCCTAAAGACCCTCCACTTAAATTACCTAAAACACCCCTCCTAAATCGACTACAAATAGGAGATCATTTGACTAAGGGTCTTCGGGTTTGACCAAGAGTTAAATTAATTAATTAAGTTGCTAATTTAGTTAATTAATTGACCTAGGGTGATTACTAAAGTACCCCTAAGTCGTTAGGATCATAACCAACCCCTTTGGCCCATCCTAGGTTAGGTACTAGGATGTTTCTTTAGTTAGTTATTCGGTTAGTGTACCCAGTTAGGTCTTAGGATTTTGGGGCACAGTAGTTAGTTAATTTTAGTTAGTCCTAGGTTAGTTAGTTAGTTAGGGACGTTAGTTAGGACCTAGAATTAGTTAGGGAGATCGTACCCATATGGTTTTATCCGACACAACCTTTGCCCTAACCGCCCTAACCGAATTCAGTTGGGCTTGTCTCTCGGCCGTTGGTAGCACATGTGCTTGCACATGTGTTGCATGCACTTTCCCTAACCTTGCACTCTGGAAAGTTAACTCCTTCTCCAAGGATCCTCACTATATCCTTGGGCACTGCTTAATCTACATAATTATTTTAAATGGTCATGTGCTATGGTGCCTAGTCTTGACACTTGGGATGCTTCGTACCTAATGTGCTAAGAATTAAATAATTTTAGCTTAGGATCTTCATTACAGGTACAATTCCTAAATAAGCTTGGATATGAGTATTTGAACATCAAAGTGTATTTTTAAGTTATAAGTTACTTGTGAATACATACAAAAATTGTCTAACAACCTTAGGCCAATATTCTTTAACATGCCCAATATTACTAAATATTGGACAATGGGATGCCTATGTATCCCAATACATATTCTTAAAACCTAATAGACTCTTCACTAGACAAATTCATTTTCTGGGAATATCATTTTAAGAATTATTAAATAGATTAAGCTCTAGTCTAAGTCATGGAATTTCCGGAGTGTTACATTATCCCCCTCCCTTAGGAACATTCGTCCCGAATGACACTAAAATCTTTTGGAGGGTAGGAAAAAGACTCAATACTAGCAGCACAACCAGCACATAACATATCATTACACTTAGCACTCAATTTATGATTCACAAACATATAAGAGCTACATGTTCATAACACATAGTGAGGACCTTCTCAACCTTATCATAAGCTCAAAAATGCATCAAAGAGTTACCATGCTATCAATCTTCTCAAGATAAGAACAAGACAACAAAATCTCAAGAAAACATATGCATACAAGTTTCAGATAAGTGCAAGACTAGAGTATGAAAACGTCTTCTTAAAACTCTAGTTGTTACTATCTTTTACCAAAACATGAACCTATTTAGTAAACAAGTTAAATTTTTCATTCTTGTTAAATTGGGCATGTAGTCTTTATAAGCCAATCTTTATTGTCTATGCCCATTCTTTGATTTTTATCACTAGCCAAGTCAATTAACTTCTTGTATATCCTATAGTAATCACATCATTTTAAGAAAGACAACTTTTAACCTTTGATTAGCCTATAAGAACAATTCAATGCTTAGTTTGGCCAAGCTATAACGTTGATTTGGCATATAAGATTTATTAACTAGGTTTGATTCTCATTCTTATTTCTTCTTGGAAACAATGCATTCCCAACACTTACAATATACATGTCACAATGTCGAGGGAGCTTTCTTGTTCACCCCTAGCATTGAGTGTATAGAAACGGTTCCTTTTTGGAGCTTCAGAATTAGGACCGTTTGGTTGAGCTTGACTATTGCCCTTACCTTGACTTATCACATTAGGACAATCTTTCACCATATGGCCACCTTTGCCACAACCATAAAAACTATTAGTTCCAACAAGACATTCGCCCCCATGCTTCTTACCACACTTACCACAAGTTGGTCTTTCTGTTGGTGGTTCAACGTTTCTCCCCTCTTGATGTTTGGGATAAGAACCTCTATCATTGCGATTCTTGGAGAGATTTGAAGGAAATTGGTTTGAAAACCTCTTTTTAAACTTAGGCTTGTCTTGAACATCAAGCCTACTTTTAGGAGAACCACTCTCAAATGACTTTGCCTTTTTAGTTTCCCTATTCTTCTTCCTTAGGCGACTTTCCTCAACCTGTTGAGCATGAACCATTAACCTAGAAAGATTCATATTGTCATGAAGCATGGCTTCACGACATTCTTCTTCAAGCTCTTCGGACACGCCCGTTACATAACGACTCATCTCATCCCTAGCATTAGAAACCAAAGAAGAAGCATATTTGGACAACTTAATGAACTTCAAGGAGTATTCCTTAACACTCATACCTCATTGACGAAGGTTGATGAAATCCTCTACCTTATCATCTTTTTGCTCTCTTGGGAAGAATCTGTCAAGAAAGGCCTTCTTGAAGATCTCCCAAGTCACGGGACCATCTCCTAAAGCCCTACTATTATTCCATATATTGTATCATGTCTGAGCCACGTCCTTGAGTTGATAAGAAACAAGTTCAGCCTTCTCAGTAGTACTCACCCCCATAGCAAACAAAATCTTGTAGACCTCATCTAGGAAATCTTAGGGGTCCTTATCAACTTTTGATCCAACGTACATGGGAGGATTAATCCTTGTAAAATCTCTCAAACGGCTAGCCATAGTACTAAAATGTTGATTTTCTCGAGGTTCAACCTCTTTGTTAGCTTGAGCCGTGATGGCTTGAGCTTAGGTGGTGATGGCTTGGTCCATTTGGAACAGGGCTTTCCTCACCTCACCATCCGTCATAGCCGGAGGATTCACCGAAACTTGATCATTTGTAGCACCTTGAACTTCAAGAGTATTTTGGTTACCTTGCAGAGTATCTCCCGCATTCGCAATCTCTTCCCCTACCCTTCTAGCGTTTGTCCTTCTTGTGTTCATCGCCTATATACACAAGAAAGGGATTAGATTCTAAAAGACACACAATGTCAAATCTCTAAAAGCACGACATAAGAGTATCAAGAAAAGAGAATTTTCCTAATCATCACATAGCCTCTCGTCCACGATTGTGGCGCGCTTCACAACCATGAACAAGACACTAGGTAATTAGTGAGACATTGATCCTAAGAATATTTAACCTCATTCTCTAATACTAAGTTTAAGATTCCAATATTTAACCTCACGCTCTGATACCAAGTTTAAGATTCCAATATTTAACCTCATGCTCTGATACTAAGTGTGTCACACCTGGAATCTAGACTACAGATGAGACCAGCGTCGTTAACCTCTCAGAGGTCGCAGACAAGCCTCTTCTTAGCATTCGTCATAACATGCGATAGTAAAATTGCGGAAAGATAAAAAACTTTTAATATACTAATGAAGTATACTTAGACTTCATACTTAATATTCATACGGTGTTTTAAAACTTTTCCCACATATATAAAACCATCTAAGAGTGCAAAGCCAATAATAATAAATATGCCATATAGGCCTTAGTACAAAGGAATCCAAATAACATAGCGGAATAACGTATTCTTAAAACTACTAAGTCTTCATAAGGATGGAAATTGAAATGGTAACTGCCCGAACTTGAGGACCTACCATGACTTGGAGAAAGAGTTCCAAGCTTCTTCAAATCATCCTCTTTATGTACAATGGCCGGAACCTACAATTGTAGTAATATAAAGTAATGAGGTTACTACGCCACATGTACTAAGTATAGGTATATGCACATAAAAACATAGGGACGTGCATGAAAAAAAGGATTATTTATCATATCTTTAGAAAACATGCTAAGTCATATAAAAATCATCAATGCACATACCATATAACACATACAAGTTACGGATTTCATCAAACTTAAAGCATGATCACAATCAAAGACATATTATCATAGATTCATGTTAACATTTCATAAGCAATAGATGATATATACACAACATACAAGATATTTACCAATGACCTCATCCCCAACCTACAAGTGCAATAGTCATGTGAAGCCCCATAACCCCACATAACAGAGTAGATAAGATAGGAAACAATAATTAAAGCTTTGCTTCATATAACTTGTAACATATTTAGTTATCATTCACATAGCAATATAGCCGAATAACACATTCATCATAATAGCCAACATTCATATAAAAGTAACATCATATATCATAATCGTCATATCTTTCGTATTTATCATATTCATTAGAACAGTCTCCTAGGACTTCCCTTAGAGTCTACTTGTGCAATGTCTAGGTAGCGTCCCATACCACTACCTATACTAAGCCAACTCCTCAAGTCACCCTATTCAACGTTCGTTTACTTGTTTTTTGTTTTACATGAGAGAACATAGGCATTAACCGACATAGACCATGTGAGCTAAACATGGAATCCGGTGTCTTCCCCACACCAAAAAGAGGTGGTCTACCTGTTCAAGTAGAACCGAACATGACGCAGCTTTCTTGGTGGATCCACTAGCTAGTATCCTATGGTGGCAGCATAGTTCAATAACTAGGAGATGTATTATTGACCCATAGTTCCACATTACATGGCATCCTCAATCTCATGAGAATCATTGATTCATTGTGAACCTACCTTCCCGCTGGGGAAGGGACACTTCCCATATCTAGTTCGTCGGTGCTTAGCTTAAGTCCCTTTTCTTGAAATAACCTTTAATTTGTCTTTTATCAAAAACTTATCATAGGTCATAGGAGATTATCTCCTTGTATAACATGATCATGAGCTCTTTTAGATTAGATGAGAATTGTCCTTTCATCGTAACCCATCATACGTGAGATATACCTGGCATAATCATCTTATGTAAAGCATACAAGAGAGTATCATAACTTGCATATTCATATTCTTATCATAATCTCACCATTTACATGTTCATAGTCCATCATATTCGCATAGCAACATCATACATAACTTTCATAACATAGCATCATAGCTTAAACATCTAAGAGTAATCACGTTTAGAAGACTTACCTCTTGCGTCCAAGAATCTTATTCATCATGCAATATTCATAATCATACATAGTGAAATACTCCATGACATAATCAAGAATAATTCATAAAATCATGTACAAGATCAATGCATAACATAGATGAAGGGAAACAGGTCATTAAAGGGTTCATTCAAACCTTAAATTCTAACCCTAACGTTTTCACGTTATCAAACAATACAAACAACCCATTCAAAACCATCACATATAGAAAGATCATGGATCACACGACATTCAAACATTATCGATCAATTACTCAACAATTCGTGCAAAATTGAATATAGAAAACGTTTACTTTTCATTGAAAATCATAAATCTAAGGTTAGGAAGAAAATCCATTTTGTAGAGTAAAAACCCTAGTATTCGAATTTCTTGAAAACTTATCTTGAAAGTACCTCTTTGGAAAAGGAATCCCAAGAGTGAAAACCCATACCTTATAGATGAAGAATCCACTAAATCTGATTGGAAACTTCAAGACCTTTGTCTTCTTCCTTAAGCTTTTCTTATTCTTCAATGGAGTTTGGAAAAAGTGAGCATTCTTGAGAGATTAGAGAGAATTTCGTTTAATCTGGTTTTGGGACATGTAAAAGTGGTCTCAAACTCACCTAATATAAATATATAGACTTCCCAAGAGTTACCCTAAAGACCCTCCACTTAAATTACCTAAAACACCCCTCCTAAATCGACTACAAATAGGAGATCATTTGACTAAGGGTCTTCGGGTTTGACCAAGAGTTAAATTAATTAATTAAGTTGCTAATTTAGTTAATTAATTGACCTAGGGTGATTACTAAAGTACCCCTAAGTCGTTAGGATCATAACCAACCCCTTTGGCCCATCCTAGGTTAGGTACTAGGATGTTTCTTTAGTTAGTTATTCGGTTAGTGTACCCAGTTAGGTCATAGGATTTTGGGGCACAGTAGTTAGTTAATTTTAGTTAGTCCTAGGTTAGTTAGTTAGTTAGGGACGTTAGTCAGGACCTAGAATTAGTTAGGGAGCTTGGCCCCTCATGGTTTGATCCGACACAACCTTCCCCCTAACCGCCCTAATCGAATTCAGTTGTGCTTGTCTCTCGGCCCTTGGTAGCACATGTGCTTGCACATGTGTTGCGTGCACTTTCCCTAACCTTGTACTCTAGTTCACTTATTGTCCAAGGATCCTCACTATATCCTTGGGCACTGGTTAATCTACATAATCATTTTAAGTGGTCATGTGCTATGGTGCCTAGGCTTGACACTTGGGTGTCTCGTACCTAATGTGCTAAGAATTCAATAATTTTAGCTTAGGAGCTTCATTGCAGGTACAATTCCTAAATAAGCTTGGGTTGGAGTATTTGAACATCAAAGTGTATTTTTAAGTTATAAGTTACTTGTGAATACATACAAAAATTGGCTAACACCCTTAGGCCAATATTCTTCAACATGTCCAATATTACTAAATATTGGACAATGGGATGCCTATGTATGCCAATACATATTCTTAAAACCTAATAGACTATTCACTAGACAAGTACATTTTCTGGGAACATCATTTTAAGCATTATTAAATAGATTAAGGTCTAGCATAAGTCATGGAATTTATGGAGTGTTAAAATCATGTTTTTCTAAGTATGTGCATATTATAGTAGAAATACATGACTAAGTTGAATTATTTAGTTTCCATGAAACATATTTCTTATGGTTGGATTTCACTTAATGTTGTGGTATGCTATAAGTACTCACGGAAATTATGGTAAGCATGTTTGATATTGTTTTGATAAGAAATCAGCATGTCAACTCTTAATGTTCATATTGAGCTCATATTGAAATGGAGAATGTAGTTCCTCCTTATGTGATATAAAAAGTTGAGTTTATGTACATGATATGTTGTGGATTAAGTTCCTATGTGTGATTACTAGGATTATATGTTGAAAGGTGTGAATGATTTCTCAAATGAGTTTTGACTCCTTCTATTATATTTTTGTTGGTTGAGCTGCTAGTCTTGAGTCTTTTACTTTTATAAGGGTCTAGATTGTCATTCGGGGACGAATGTTCCTAAAGGGGGGGAGGAGTATTGACACACCCCGTAAATTCCATGACCTATACTAGAGCCTCATATGTGTGTATTGATGATTTTACACCTAAAATAGTGTATATAACTTTTTTGAGAAGAATTGGATCCATAGCATTAAAGAAAAGCCTTAACGTCCGGAAACTAGCAAAATTTAACTAGTTGACGTCCCTATGTTTAGTGAAGTTTTCGGAGGGTCATATGAAGTACAAAACATTTAAAAAGACTTTGAATAGGTAAAATTTAGTATAGAGGGTCAAACCGTACAGTCGCGACACCCCAAGGATCACCGAAAGGTTCCTTGGGGAGGACCCGAATATGAGCGAGCAGGATGAAAAAGAAGCCTACGTGCAACAGGATTGTGGTGGCTGCTGCGATGCGCAGCCATCACGGGGAGATTTGAAATTTGCCTCGCAATGCGGGGCGTACACGAGGTACACTTTCTCAACTCGTATTTCAAAAATAAATCGTGAAATTAACCCCGCGACGCGCAACTACTTTCCAGATTCGTAAAAGTCATATTTTTAGTGTTTTGGCTTAACAAAATGACCCATTTAAGTGAAGGGTCTTTTAGGTAATTTAATGGGTGACTACATAAGGTCTTAGGATCAGTTTTAGGTCAATTTTAACAGTCAAAACAAGTCCCAAAAGTTGAAATAAAAAATCACTCTCATCTTTCTCAAATTCTCTCTTCCTCCAAACCTCCATTGAAGACCATTAGAGCTCCAAGCAGAAGATCAAGCCTTCAAGTTTCCAACCCAATTTTGTGGATTTATCATCTTTAATGTATGATTTCATTCACTCTTGGGATCGTTTTTCCGAAAAGGTCCCTCCAAAAGTTGATTTCTAAATCCCCCAAATCTAGGTTTTCTTCTACACATGGGTCTTCTTTAAAAATCAAAATTATGAATCAATTGTTGTTAATTATGATGAATTAATGTGGTTTAAGTATATATTTATGGTTAATTAATGATTTCCTATGAGAATTCCCTAGACCTATGTACTTTCCACAATTTGATGAAAACCTTGAGTTGATATGGTGAATTGTGAAGATTATTAATTTGTAGATTAACTACATTGTTGTTAGTTATGTAATTGTTTCTTGAATTTACCTTGTTTATGTAATTGGTTATGTATGCTTGGTAATGTAGGTATGAAGGTTCTTGGAAGGTCAATGAGGTATGTTGATTGGTTCTTCTTGGATTCAATTACGAATTATGAGTTACTTAGACAGTAATGCTTCTAAGTCTAATGTCTGGTTGTGATGTTAATGCTAATTATTCCTAATCCTTAAACCTAAGACATTATATTAGACATGAGCTATGTATGCATGTTATGATACGATTATTGTATGATTGAAAGTAGTTCTTATGATTACAATAAAGTGTTAAGTGAAAGGTTTACTGTCACGACTGGAGTGTGGACCCCAGACGAGACCGGCGTCGTTGACCTCTCAGAGGTCGCAGACAAGCCTACTTACGTCATTCTTACTTCATCTAGGTTAATTTTAGCAGAAAATTTGAAACTTTTTGTTTCTTATCATGCATAAAGGTCATTCTACTTACATTCATAGTGTTCACCATCAACCATCTAACCTTAATATTATCAACTGAAAGAAATAGTTCAATACTGCTTTAAATGTACAATTGCCAAAATGGTACCAATACAATGTCTGAAATAAAAACAGAAAAAAATGCTAGTGGAACATACTCCACTAGCTAAAGCCTACATCTAAGCTAGATAGTAACGGTAGACATCCTCGAAAGCATGAGGGCCTACCAAGTCCGGATGAAAGCCCCACGTCCGAATAGCTGCAACGTCAATTTGTAAGCTTAGCGTCCACCTGTGCCTGCACCTAAAAATATAGAGTTGTATGGGATTAGTACACTTGTACTAAGTATGGCTATATGCAAGCACACACCAAGGACATGCATGAGTAAGAATAGCTCTTTCCAAACAACATGATTATGGAAAGTCAAGTCAGTGGACTTGCCAAATTAGGATTAGGAAAGTTAGTGAACTTTCCAAATTTGGATTAGGAAAGTTAGTGAGATATCCAAATTTGTATTAGGAAAGTCATGCCATGAGAGTAACATGCATCATCATACTTATCATATTGCACAGAACACATAACATCTTACACATAGCACATATCATATTGCATATAGCACATAACATCTTTCATATCATTCATTCATATGTCATGAGACCTTGGAATCATGGACTTAACATCAAGACTTCCCAAAATGAGGGCTCAACATATGGGACCTCAACTAGGGAGCCTTCTTTGGCAAACACAGAGTCTGCTTCATTCATTCATACGTACTTCATTTCATTCATTCATAAGCTAGTGTAAACACCAGCTATACCTAGGATGTAGTTTAAGACTCTCAACGGGTTTGTTGTGCAATGATCAAGAATAACCTAGTGTCATTACTTGAGTCTAGATCACCTCTTGATTATCCTATCCTACCACCTTTGGTATCGTTCATTTCATTATATGCATCATTTGAGGCTGGCCTCATTCATTCATTGGGAACTTTAACTTTTACCGACATAGATCATGTGAGCATAATGAAATCCAGTGTCTCCCCCACACCTAAAAGAGGTGGAATGACCGGCCAAAGTGACCCAAAACATACTAGCGTATATGGGAATTGAACCCCGCCAGATCCCTATATTGCCAGTATAGGTTCGAAGACTAGGAGATATAAGGAGACCCATACCCGGCATACCGGACAGTCTCATCTCATGAGAGTTACGTGAACATCCGTCCTTCCCAAAATAAGGCATCACCTCTCGTAGCTAGTCTATCGGTGCTCAGTATAAAGTTCCATTTCATTTAACTCATACGTCATGGAAGCTGGCTTCTAGTATGAGGACATCATAGCTCAATAGATGATTTCTCATCTCATCATTAGTATTAAGTATACATTATTCTCAATACTTTCATTAGAGTGTTTATAGAGACTGGTCTATTCATTAACTTTACACTCTCATAGGTGAGTACTTTTTGGTAACATTTACTTAGGCTCTTTTGAGATTTCTCTCATCTTTCACATTAGCCTCTTATCATGTTGTCACCACATTCATTAATATTAGCACATTTGCTCTTCATAATTACACACCCCTTTTTTACGTGAATTTTTATTTCATCATATGCCAATGCACTTGGCCATTTGTGTGTTTCACACCCTTACTTAACCCTTTTAGGGTTTCATCATTTCATTACATAATATTCATTTCATCGTATGCCAATGTACTTGGCCATTTAGTGTGTTTTACACTCGTACTTAACCCTTCTAGGGTTACATCATTTCATTACATACATCTTAGGTTCACTTATTTTTAAAAGTATGCTAGACTTATGGGTCTATACATACAAGCCATGAGGCTCCATTCATAGTTCGTTTAAGTGATTCATATCTTCCTAAGATTATGTGGTACAACACTTATGCATCTTGTATGTATGCCAAGATCTCGATTTCCATCTAAGTAGGCAACATTATTCTTGAATATTTAATTCACGTATGACTTATGTATCAATACGGAATTTGGGCAAGGGAACCCGGTGTCGAATCCCTTGGACAACACTTTACATTTTTCTTTTTATTTAAATTCGTTCCAAATGACATTGGGACCCTAGATCGAGCCCCAACATCAACATTTCCTTTTTATTTCTTTCCTTTGAAATTCTCTTCCTTGGCCGAGGGGTTGTGGGATTGAACCCCCACAACCCCCTTTTTCTTTTATTATTTAAGTTCCCTTTCCCTGACTTATTCGCGTTGACCATGAGGTTGTGGGATCAAACCCCCACAGCCTCTCTTTATTTTTCTTTTAGTTCTCCTTTACTGCCTAGAGGTCGTGGGTTCGATTCCCACGCCTCACATTTCTTTTCTTTTCATTTTCTTTTAATTCTCCTTTACTGCCTAAAGGTCGTGGGTTCGATTCCCACGCCTCACATTTCATTCCTTTTAATTTTTTTTCCTTAAGCTTGCCCAAGAGATTGTGGGTTCGAATCCCACTCCTCTCATTTCTTATTTTCATACATTATTTTCCAGCCAAGACCATGGTTCGAATCCCCTTCACCACATTTCTTTTTACTTTTTTATTATGATGGTTTTTAAGATGGTGAGGTCACATGTTCAATCATCCATGACCTCAGTTGTTTTAATTCATTTTTCACAACATTTGAACCCTCTTAACTTGACCGAAATTCAATACTTGAAGCTGGAATTTTTTTTTAAAATTTTCAGCATACTTTCATCAACATTTACACGTAAATTCATAGGGTAATTCGTAGATCATTTAATACATTCTTAGATGCATTTTTCATGGATTCGTTTTGCCAAGATATTCTCACTCAAATCAGCCACATTTCAACTCATATGAACATAACAATTTACATAAACATTTGTATATGAAATACAACCACAACATCACATTTTATAGCCTTAACCCGAGGCACATAGTTACGGTTCACATTGCACACACGTACACAGTTTTGGAAAAAAATCAACATAATTCTGAGCATACATATAAACACATTATCATCACGAAAATACGTTTCATCCCTAGTTTTCTACCAGCAAACATAACCAACCTATGATTCAATGGGAGCTAGTGACAGGGACATGCAACGGGGAACAACCCTAGTTTTCGGAATAGATTCGTCTTAACCTTAAGGGGTCTCTTGGGAAAGGGACTAAGAGAGAAGAGAACCCATACCTTAATTTGACATTCAAACCTTAAACTTGCTGCCCAAAGCTTCTCCAAACACACGTCCAAATCCAAGAGCTTCAACACCAACTCGACGGAAAACCCTCTCTCTACCTAACGTGTTTGATTAGTTGTTTGTTTATAATTTTCGTTGTGAGTTCTTCAAGTGTGAAGAACTTTGGTTTACCTACTGTTCTTGTACTTTATTTTGCAGAGAGAACGTTAATAAGAAGAGAGAATGATCGTGTGTTTTGAGAGATAGACGTGAGAGGAGAGAGTTACATTAGGCTTAGGAGTCTAGTTTAGGACTTAGTCAAATAAGGTTTAGTTAAATTGTAAAAAAAATCTGATTTCCCTTTTATTTTAAATCAGCCAATAAATAATAAATATAAATTAATTACATTAATTTACCAACTTAAATTAAAAACAAATTTAATTCATTGCTTCCACCTAGGTTCGAACCCGGGTGGAGCAAGACTTCATTCTTAGAACCCATTTTCGGCCCTCTCCCCCCAAAATGCCCCTCCACCTTATTAATTAAATAATTAATTATATATTTAGGGTAATTACGATACTACCCTTAGCCTGGAAAAAGAACATTTTACCCCTAGATCCTCCAAACCTAAGATTTCCCCTTTTTAAATCCGATAAAGACTCATTCGAGTAAATCTTCGTATTCGAGAGCCCTACATGGCTGGACCCAACCTTTCCTAGCTCAACTAACTCCCAAAGTTAGTTGGCTTAGCTGTAGCAAGTGTTCCGAGGTCTGGTTCTATGTGCATCAATCCATGTGAACCTGGTCTGATCGTAGGCATTCTAGACACATTAAGCATTACTTATCATATCCATTTTTAGGGTTGTTACATTATCCCCCCCTTAGGAACATTCGTCCCCGAATGACACTACTAACTATCTAGCACAATGCCAGTCATAACATAACATAATCACTATGCACAGTCAAGCAATAGCAACAAAGAATAGAGAGATAAGGAAACTTAGACTTAAGAGTAGGAAGTGTAACCTCAAGAGTTGAAAAGATGAGGGTAGCGGGACCTCATATCGGCCTCGGCCTCCCACGTAGCACCCTCAACAAGATGATTCCTCCACAATACCTTCAATGTGGCAATCTCCTTGTTCCTCAGCCACCGCTTGACCTGTCTGTCTAAGATCTCAACAAGTACCTCCTCGTAGGACAAGTCTTCATCGACCCCCAAACCATCCACAGGTAGAATCGATGTTGGATCACCTAGGCACTTCTTTAACATGGATACATGAAAGACTGGATGGACAGAAGCTAGCTTCGCAGGCAATTCCAACTCATAAGCCACCTCACCCACACGCTGTAGGATCTCGTATAATCCAACATACCTTGGACTTAACTTGCCCTTCCTGCCAAACCTCATCACCCCTTCATAGGTGATATCTTCAGATAGACCTGGTCACCAACATCAAACTCTAAGGGCCATTTTCTGTTATCTGCATATGACTTCTGCCGACTGTAAGCAGTAGCCAACCTGTCCCTAATCACCCTTACCTTCTCTAAGGCCTCATGAATGATCTCTGGACCCAAAATGGATGACTCTCCAACCTCGAACCACCCAACTGGAGATCTACACCTCCTACCATATAGTGTCTCAAACGGTGCCATCCCAATGCTGGAGTGATACCTATTATTATACGAGAACTCTATCAAAGGCAGATGGTCATCCCAGCTACCTCTGAAGTCAATCACACACGCTCTTAACATGTCCTCCAATGTCTGAATGGTGCGCTCTTCCTGCCCATCAGTCTAAGGATGAAAGGCAGTACTAAGCTTTACTTGCGTGCCTAAGATCTTCTGGAAAGATCTCCAGAAATGTGAAGTAAACTGAGCTCCTCTATATGAAATGATAGACAAAGGAATCCCATGCCATCTCATAATCTCATCAATGTAGAGTCTCGCATAATCCTCGGCTCTATAAGTAAACTTCACAGGGATAAAGTGGGCAGACTTAGTCATCATGTCCACAATAACCCATATGGAGTCATGCTGTCTCCTAGTCCTCGGAAGACCAACCACGAAGTCCATATTAATTTCCTCCTACTTCCACGTCAGAACCTCAATAATCTGAGTAAGACCGCCAGGCTTAAGATGTTCTGCCTTAACCTGCTGACAATTAGGACACTTGGCCACATATTCTGCAATGTCCTTCTTCATGCCATCCCACCAATAAATCTGCTTAAGATCATGATACATCTTGGTGGAACCTGGATGTATGGAATATCTGGAACCATGGGCCTCTGCAACAATCCTGGTCCGCAAATCATCCACATCTGGTACACACAGCCTGTCCTGGTACCTAAGTATACTGTCACCTCCCAAAGCAAAAGACTCATTCATCTTTATCAATACTGAGTCCTTTAGCTCCATCAACACAGGATCAAGATGCTGACCCTGATTGACTTCAACTACCAAGGATGATTCAGAACTAGGATGAACTGAAACACCCCCACTAGTAGAGTCAACCAATCGCACACCCAGTCTGTCCAGTCTGTGTACATCTTTCACCAAATCCTTCTTCTCATCCTCAACGTGGGCTGTACTTTCCATGCTCATCCTGCTCAAAGCATCAGCTACAATATTAGCCTTACCTGGATGGTAGTGAGCATTCATGTCATAGTCCTTCAACAGCTCCAATCATCTCCGCTGACGTAGATTCAACTCTCTCTGCGTGAACACGTATTGGAGACTCTTGTGGTCTGTGAACACATCAACATGCACTCTATATAAGTAGTGCCTCCACAGCTTCAGTGCAAACACCACATCTGCCAACTCCAGGTCATGAGTGGGATAATTCTTCTCATGAACCTTGAGTTGTCTGGAAGCATAAGCTATTACCTTACCAACCTGTGTAAGAACACATCCCAAACCAACCCTAGATGCATCACAATAAATAGTGTAATTCTCACCACACTTAGGGAAAGTAAGCACCGGGGCTGAAGTGAGTCTGTCCTTGAGCTCCTAGAAACTCTTCTCACAAGTCTCCGTCCATTCAAACTTGGCCTTCTTCTTAGTCAAAGCTGTCAGTGGGGCAGCAATGGAAGAAAAGCCCTCCACGAACCTGTGGTAGTAACCAGCCAATCCTAGAAAGCTACGGATGTTAGTGGGAGTAAGAGGTTTTGTCCAGTTCTAACAGCCTCAGTCTTCCTGGGATCCACCTCCACACCCTGATCGGACACAACATGACCCAAGAAGGTCACTGATCTGAGCAAGAATTCACACTTACTGAATTTGGCATACAACTGATGTTGTCTAAGTACCTGCAAGGTTAGTCTCAAATGTTGTTCATGCTCTTCCTTTGTCCTAGAGTAGATGAGAATGTCGTCAATGAATACTATGACGAAAGAGTCAAGGAATTCACGGAAGACCCTGTTCATGAGATCCATAAATGTAGCAGGTGCATTCGTGAGACCAAATGACATAACTAAGAACTCATAATGACCATAACGGGTACGAAAGGCTGTCTTTGGGATATCTCCATCCCTAACCCTAAGCTGATGATACCCTAAACGAAGATCAATCTTAGAAAAGAAACTAGACCCTTGGATCTGATTGAACAAATTATCTATTCTGGGAAGTGGATACTTATTCTTTATAGTGACTTTGTTGAGTTGCCGATAATCGATACACATTATAAGGGTTCCATCCTTCTTTTTCACAAACAGCACTGGAGCGCCCCAAGGGGATATGCTCGGCTAAATGAAACCCTTATCAGTGAGATCTTTTAACTGCAGCTTTAACTCTTTGAGTTCAGCTGGAGCCATTCTGTAAGGAGGAATGGAAATTGGTTTATTATCGGGTTCTAAGTCGATACCAAAATCCATCTCTCGAGGGGAAGGGACTCCAGGAAAATCATTAGGAAATACATCTAGGAACTCATTCACTACAGGCACTGAGTCTATGGAATGAATGTCACGATCTAAATCATTAACACTCACAAGATGACACAATAACCCCTTGGACATCATTTTATTGGCCTTAAGGTTTGAAATCAAGAGGTTAGGATGACTCGAGTTGTACCCCTCCTAGACTAGCTCCTCTTCATTAGGGTAACGAAATCTCACCACTCTACTACGACGTTCCAAGTAAGCATAACAACTGTGAAGCCAGTCCATGCCAGGAATAACATCAAAATCATGCATGGGTAGCTCAACCAAGTCTGCACACGTAGTCTTACCACTTATCACTATTGGGCAACCCTTGTATACTCTATCAGTTCTTAAATTTTCTCCTGAAGGTGTACTAACCACTATAGGATCATGCAGAACTTCAGGCAATCTCTCAAAAGTTAGAGTAAGCAAAGGAGTTACAAAGGAAAGCGTAGACCCTGGATCAAGTAAAGCATAAACAGAAGTTGAGAATACTTGCAGCATACCTGTGACCACATCAGCGGACTTCTCCTTCTCCTCCCTGCCCTTCAGGGCATAGAACCTGTTCCTCTTAGGAGGCTCCGCTGCTGCTGCACCCTGTGGATTAGGCCTAGGCTGAGCATTACCTCCAGCCTGACCTTTGTTCTATGGGAAGTCTCTAACCATGTGCCCACTCTTACCACAACTGAAGCAGGCATTAGTGCCCTGTCTGCACTCTCCACTGTGAGCACGGCCACACTTAGCACAGTCCTTTCTGGGATGCTGCATGTCACCTCCATTGCCCTTCTTGGGCTCAGGTCTGCCTCCTCTAGGTGATGTACTCCTCTGAGAATTAGAGTTCCCAGAATTCTGTTGCCTCTTTTTGAAACTGGGCTGCTCACGGACGCCAAAAGTGGCCTCCATGGTTGGGACCTGCCTGATCTTAGGCTTAGGCCTCCTAACATCATGAATGCCCCTCTTCTTGCGGCTGTCCTTTACCTGCTGGACACGCACCATCAACCTGGAGAGGTACATGTTATCATGGAGAATCGCAGACCGACACTCCTCCTCCAGATCTCCGTTGATTCCTATGAGGAACCTGCTCATCTCATACCTGCTATTAGATACAAGGGAAGTAGCATACCTTGATAGTTTAACAAACATCAGTACTCATCTCATCCTTGCTGTTAGATACAAAGGAAAGTAGCATACCTGGATAGTTTAACAAACTTTAGGGAATACTCTCTGACTGTCATTGATCCCTGATTAAGGTTGATAAACTCCTCAACCTTGGCCTCCCTCATCTCCCTGGGGAAGAATCTCTCCAGGATGGCTTTCTTAAACAGCTCCCAAGTGATCGGAACTCCGCCCAAAGCTCGGCTATCCTTCCACATCTTGCACCAAGTCTATGCTACATCCTTGAGCTGATAGGAAGCCAGCTCAGCTTTCTCAGTATCTGTGGCCCCCATAGCCACCAAAATCTTATGCACCTCATCCACAAACTCCTGGGATCCTCTAAAGTCTTAGACCCTGTGAAAATAGGAGGATTCATCCTCGTAAAGTCTCTCAGCTTGTCAGCCATGCTACGAACAGGTGGGTTCTCCCTTTGAACATTCTGCCGGTTGAACTGGGCAGCCATGGCCTGGGCCGTCATAGTGATGGCCTGTGCCATCTGGGCCAGAGATGCCCGCACCTCCGCATCAGTCAACCCAGCTGGGTTAACTGGCATAGCCACTCCTTCAGATAGAGCCTGGGGTGGAACCTGATTGTCCCAGCATCTGCTCCTCCTCTCCTATGACCAATGTTTCTCCTAGTATTCATTCTCTAAAAACAACAAGAATTGATGTTAGATACGCTCATAACACCAAGAAAATCAGACATTAGGAAAAGCACGATAAGATCAGAAAAAGGAAAAGTTTCCTACGCATCATGCAGTCTCTAATTCAGGATAGTGGTGCACTTCACTACCATGACTTAGAAACTACTCAATGTGATTGATGTGAACTTATTATTCTCGGAATTTAACCTAGCTCTGATACCAACTTTGTCACGACCAGAGTGTGGACCCAGATGAGACCGGCGTCGTTGACCTCTCAGAGGTCGCAAACAAGCCTACTTACGTCATTCTTACTTCATCTAGGTTAATTTTAGCGGAAAATTTGAAACTTTTTGTTTCTTATCATGCATAAAGGTCATTCTACTTACATTCATAGTGTTCACCATCAACCATCTAACATTAAGATTATCAACTGAAATAAATAGTTCAATACTGCATTAAATGTATAATTGCCAAAATGGCACCAATACAATGTCTGAAATAAAAACGGAAGGAAACGCTAGTGGAACATACTCCACTAGCTAAAGCCTACATCTAAGCTAGATAGTAACGGTAGACATCCTCGAAAGCATGAGGGCCTACCAAGTCCGGATGAAATCTCCACGTCCGGATAGCTGCAACGTCAATCTGTAAGCTCTAGCGTCCACCTGTGCCTGCACCTAAAAATATAGAGTTGTATGGGATTAGTACACACTTGTACTAAGCATGGGTATATGCAAGCACACACCACGGACATGCATGAGTAAGAATAGCTCTTTACTAACAACATGATTATGGAAAGTCAAGTCAGTGGACTTGCCAAATTGGGATTAGAAAAGTTAGTGAACTTTCCAAATTTGGATTAGGAAAGTTAGTGAGCTTTCCAAGTTTGGATTAGGAAACTTATGCCATGAGAGTAACATGCATCATCATACTTATCATATTGCACACAGCACATAACATCTTACACATAACACATATCATATTACATATAGCACATAACATCTTTCATATCATTCATTCATATGCCATGAGACCTTGGAATCATGGACTTAACATCAAGACTTCCCAAAATGAGGGATCAACATATGGGACCTCAACTAGGGAGCCTACTTTAGCGAACACAGAGTGTGCTTCATTCATTCATACGTACTTCATTTCAGTCATTCATAAGCTAGTGTAAACACCAGTTGTACCTAGGATGTAATTTAAGACTCTCAACGGGTTTGATATGCAATGATCAAGAATAACCTAGTGTCATTACTTGAGTCTAGATCACCTCTTGATTATCCTATCCTAACACCTTTGGTATCGTTCATTTCATTATATGCATCATTTGAGGCTGGCCTTATTCATTCATTGGGAACTTTTACTTTAACCGACATAGATAATGTGAGCACCATGAAATCCAGTGTCTTCCCCACACCGAAAAGAGGTGGAATCACCGGCCAAAGTGACCCAAAACATGATAGTGTATATGGGAATTGAACCCCGCCAGATCCCTATATTGCCAGTATAGGTTCGAAGACTAGGAGATATAAGGAGACCCATACCCGACATGCCAGACAGTCTCATCTAATGAGAGTTACGTGAACATCCGCCATTCCCAAAATAAGGCATCACCGCTCATAGCTAGTCTATCGGTGCTCTGTATAAAGTTCCATTTCATTCAACTCATACGTCATGGAAGCTTGCTTCTAGTATGAGGACATCATAGCTCAATAGATGATTTCTCATCTCATCATTAGTATTAATTATACATTATTCTCAATACTTTCATTAGAGTGTTGTTAGATACTGGTCTCTTCATTAACTTTACACTCTCATAGGTGAGTACGTTTTGGTAATATTTACTTAGGCTCTTTTGAGATTGCTCTCATCTTTCACATTAGCCTCTTATCATGTTTTCACCACATTCATTAATATTAGCACATTTGCTCTTCATAATTACTCACCCCTTTTTTACGTGAATGTTTATTTCATCATATGCCAATGCACTTGGCCATTTGTGTGTTTCACACCCTTACTTAACCCTTCTAGGGTTTCATCATTTCATTAAATAATATACATTTCATTGTATACCAATGCACTTGGCCATTTAGTGTGTTTTACACTCGTACTTAACCCTTCTAGGGTTACATCATTTCATTACATACATCTTAGGTTCACTTATTTTTAAACGTATGCTAGACTTATGGGTCTATACATACAAGCCATGAGGCTTCATTCATAGTTCGTTTAAGTGATTTATATCTTCCTAAGATTATGTGGTACAAGACTTATGCATCTTGTATGTATGCCAAGATATCGATTTCCATTTAAGTAGGCAGCATTATTATTGAATATTTAATTCACGTATGACTTATGTATCAATACGAAATTTGGGCAAGGGAACCCGATCTCGAATTCCTTGGACAACACTTTACATATTTCTTTTTATTTAATTTCGGTCTACATGACATTGGGACCCTAGATCGAGCCCCAACATCAACATTTCCTTTTTATTTCTTCCCTTTGAAATTCTCTTCCTAGGCCGAGGGGTTGTGGGATCGAACCCCCACAACCCCTTTTTTTTTATTTAAATTCCCTTTCCCTGACTTATTCACGTTGACTATGAGGTTGTGGGATCAAACCCCCACAGCCTTTCCTTTTTTTTTTTGTAGTTCTCCTTTACTTCCTAGAGGTCGTGGGTTCGATTCCCACGCCTCACATTTCTTTTCTTTTCATTTTCTTTTAATTCTCCTTTACTGCCTAGAGGTCGTGGGTTCGATTCCCACGCCTCACATTTTTTTTCTTTTCATTTTTTTTCCTTAAGCTTGACCAAGAGATTGTGTGTTCGAATCCCACTCCTCTCATTTCTTATTTTCATACATTATTTTCCAACCAAGACCATGGTTCGAATCCCCTTCACCACATTTCCTTTTACTTCTTTATTTTCATGGTTTTTAACATGGTGAGGTCACGGGTTCAATCCTCCATGACCTCACTTGTTTTAATTCATTTTTCACAACATTTTGAACCCTCTTAACTTGACCGAAATTCATGACTTGAAGCTGGAATTTTTTTTTGAACTTTTTTAGCATACTTTCATCAACATTTACACGTAAATTCATAGGGTAATTTGTAGATCATTTAATACTTTCTTAGGTGCATTTTTCATGAATTCGTTTAGCCAAGAGATTATAACTCAAATCAACCATATTTCAACTCATATGAACATCACGATTTACATAAACATTTGTACATGAAATACAACCACAACATCAGATTTTATAGCCTTAACCCGAGGTACATAGTTACGGTTCACATTGCACACACGTACACATAGTTTCAGAAAAACGTCAACATAAGTCACATAATTCCGAGCATACATATAAACACATAATCATCACGAAAATACGTTTCATCCCTAGTTTTCTACCAGCAAACATAACCAACTTATGATTCAATGGGAGCTAGTGACAGGGACATGCAACGGGGAACAGCCCTAGTTTTCGGAATAGATTCGTCTTAACCTTAAGGGGTCTCTTGGGAAAGGGACTAAGAGAGAAGAGAACCCATACCTTATTTTGACGTTCAACCCTTAAACTTGCTGCCCAAAGCTTCTCCAAACACACGTCCAAATCCAAGAGCTTCAACACCAACTCGACGGAAAACCCTCTCTCTACCTAACGTGTTTGATTAGTTGTTTGTTTATAATTTTCGTTGTGAGTTCTTCAAGTGTGAAGAACTTTGGTTTACCTACTGTTCTTGTACTTTATTTTGCAGAGAGAACGTTAATAAGAAGAGAGAATGATCGTGTGTTTTGAGAGATAGACGTGAGAGGAGAGAGTTATATTAGGCTTAGGAGTCTAGTTTAGGACTTGGTCAAATAAGGTTTAGTTAAATTGTAAAAAAAATCTGATTTCCCTTTTATTTTAAATCAGCCAATAAATAATAAATATAAATTAATTACATTAATTTACCAACTTAAATTAAAAACAAATTTAATTCGTTGCTTCCACCTAGGTTCGAACCCGGGTGGAGCAAGATTTCACTCTTAGAACCCATTTTTGGCCCTCTCTCCCCAAAGTACCCCTCTAACTTAATAAGTAAATAATTAATTATATATTTATGGTAAATACGATACTACCCTTAGCCTAAAAAAGACCATTTTACCCCTAGACCCTCCAAACCTATGATTTTCCCTTTTTAAGTCTGGTAAAGACTAATTCGAGTAAATCTTCGTATTCGAGAGCCCTACATGGCTGGACCCAACCTTTCCTAGCTCAACTAAATCCCCAAGTTAGTTGGCTTGGCTGTAGCAAGGGTTTCGAGGATTGGTTCTACGCGCATCAATCTGTGATAACCCGGTCTAATCGTAGGCATTCTAGACACATTAAGCATTACTTATCATATCCATTTTTAGGGTTGTTACATTTACTCACTTGTGAAGTGGTGTCTAAAGTGAAAAGATTGTTCTCACTTGTGATGACCTATGAGCTATATATGATAAGATTTTTACATAGGAGATTAGAATAGACTAATGTGAACTTGTATGATGAGATAATATGATTACTAAAGGGAATAATTGCTTAGCACCAAAAGACATGTATATGAGATGGAGGTCTCACGTTATTTAGTCCGGCCTCCCACATGGGTTCCTCACGTTAGTAAGTCCGGATTCCCGAATTATATGTTGTCTCATGAGATGTAAACCTCCACGTTAGTAAGTCAAGTTTTCTAGAAACAATCTCCTTGACACTTAACTATGTTCCCACATAGGAATCTAGCTTAGTGCATCCACCTAGATAGCAATGTACGAATGGTTACACCTTAGGCAAGTGTTAACCCTCTCTTTTAGGTGTGGGAGTAGACAATGGATTCCATGTAGCTCACATTGTATCATGTTTGTTATTGCACTTATTTCTCTAATGTAAAAGTAACTGAAAAAGTAAAGTATGTGAACTCTTATTAGGGTTGTCTAGAAGGATACTAAATAGGGGTGAGGGAGGGTATGTGACTTCTCTCACATATTGCACATGTGAGATCCTAAGCGATGGTTCTAGTAGTGTTCTTTTATGATTATTACTATCATTGTGATTATGTTGATAAGCTATGAGTAGTAATCATGTATTAATCATGTTATGATGACTTTAAGGGAATATGTTGTAAGTATGAAGTGGGTTGCTTAATGTGATACTTAGACTTGGATAGGATTATGGGGTTCTATCATTGGCATGGCACAAGTATTGCTTGGGTGATCCACATGTTGGGTCGCTATTATGTTGAATTGAATTATTATGCTTCTTACATATGCATGTTGATTTAAATTAATAGAAAGCATGATTTTGACTTAACTTTCCTTTTCTCATGCATTGATGATTTCTGTGCATAGGAGCCATACTTAGTACATGTCGTTTGACTAACCCATATTTTCTCCCCTTTTCCCAAACATTTGAGGTTCGGGCCATTGAGGAGATTCGTGGTAATTGAAGAAGAAGACTTGGATCTTTCCTAAGTCAATTGGTGAGTCCTCATGAGTTTTGAGGATAGAGCCACTCATCAAGCCTTATTAGTTTTGTCTTTGTTTTAAGACAATTATTCCATTCTAAAAGAGAAGTCTATGTACACTTAGTATGGGAGGAGTCTATGTAAACTCCACATGTAAAGTTTTTAATTTTTCCGCATTTTGCCCTATGATGTCCAATTATGTATGTTACGTGCTTTTCTTACTCCTCTTAGAGGACAACGACGCTGGTTATGCCAAAGGGGTAATTTAGGTCGTAACAAAATATACGTCTCAATATTAAATATGTGTAATGTGTTGTCCTATTATGTTATAGTGTTGCTAGAAGAATGTCTGACTGTATCCTGGGGCTGAGTGAGTTTAACTTTAAAGTAATGAGAACTAGAGAAATGTCGTGAAGTTAAGTTTCATTAGGACAAGTTATTGATTTACCTTGGAGAATAATCTCGGATGGCTTGGTTAAGCTGGGGACGTTTAGGAAATTTTTATAAAATTAAAATTCTCAGAAAATTTGAAGCAGAGGTTCTGTCTAAGTTTTGCTGCTGGAGCGGGATTATTCTCGCTAGGGTGTGCCCGCCAGAGCAGGATTTCTTCCGCTAGAGCGGGATTAGGGGAGGTAGAACCTCAGGTTGTCTCCCCTATTTTTTTTACCACAAATTTAAGACCTTGAATGATATCCAAATTTACCCCCACCAGTCTAATAGTGTTCAACAACAAGGTAAAGGATTATAAACACCAAAAAATTAAAATATAGATCAAACAGCGAATACAAGCATCCATGTGCTACCAAAAGCTTAAGAAATCAAAATATAAAAATTAATTTGTCTTATAATGTGCAGATAAAAAGGGGACTAGGTAGTAATCCAATCAGTAACTCTCGGAGAGGGTGGTGTCAACGTCGGAGTCAAGGTCCTCTTGAGGTATCACGCTAGCCCAGGACTTATTCAGCATCGTGAATTGTGCAAAGTCCTTGGGGTGTAACTTAGGATTCTCCTTTCTAGGGGAAACACAAGTGATGATGGCCTTCATAGTGTTCCACATCCAAATCATTAGACGATCCTTATCCACCCCCTTCGTCCTCTCCTGGCACATCTAGCGACAGAGCATGTTGACCTCCAAGGCAGTGCTGAGTTTAAATGAAGGGAAGTCGGCATAAACACTCTCCACCTCTTTCGGACAGCCTCCAAATTCTCTTCGTCCAATGCACTTTAGAGTGGGTCCTTGCCGTTTGAATCCGCGGATACCCTGCTGCTAGCCCCACTAGTCTTCCTCCTCTAGCACCTAGAAATAGAGCCAGACGTGACCAAAAGAGGGTGAAGGGGGAATCCATTGGAAGCTCCTTATCACCATCAAATATGGGCACCCCCGCCCGCTTACATAGGGAAGTGATAAGACCATAGAGGAAGAACGCCTTCTTGTTTCCTCGGTAGAACATATTCCATTAGGAGATAATATGTGCCACAACATCTCTTAAATATCCCACATGGAGCAGGACACCACCAAAGCCTAAGGGAAGGTCACTTCGGTACGATTGCCCAACGTTCTTATTCTCATGGTAACGAAAAGGAGCCACCTCTTAGCATCAGGTCACCAATTAGTACAGTTTGATGCAGTGTATCCCTGAGCCACTCTTAGAATCAAGTGAACAATATGTTAATAGCAGTATTATTTATGTTATATCAATTCCCTTAGTGCGGATGATGGGACTAGGCTTGTCCCGTCGCACTTTAGGAAGGATGGCATACAACTGCCTCAACCAAATTGAATGTGCATCTGGGGGAGCTTCAATTAGTAGAATTCACCCGAACTCTACCAAGCGAGCATAGGATAAGTGCACCTTTCCCTTCAGCTTGTGTAGCACAAACCCCCTCTCAAAGCAAAAACCTGTGTTCCCATAGGCGTGATGCATATCTGGACTAGTGGCGAAGGGAAATCGGATGAAATGAAAGTGTTTATCATTCTAACCGGCCATTTAGAAATCCTGCAATCAATTAGAAATAAGTTAGAATGCGAAAGTATACTCGGGTAAGGATAATAAAGAATGAAAAATGAAAAATAAAATTATGTCAAAAGGGAAGGCCCTGCTTAGCAAATCCCGCCACAACTTGATGGAGATTACCAAAGCAGCCTCATCTTAGACGAACTCCAGGCACGACAATTGTGCCCTTTCTTCCCAAAACCTCTTTTTCGATAGAATTTCAGCAGATCACATCAGTACAACTATCCTAGAACCTAAATATGCAATGATTTGAGTGAAATAAACTCGTAAATAAGGCCGAATTTGAGTTTCAAGCAAGGTGACTTTTCAAATTCCTCCACCTATTTTTGCACCGATTTGGCCATGTTTGAAAGAAATACTTACACCCAAGACGTTGTGGAGACGGTGTGGACAGAAGGGAAGTGTTCATGCTTCATTGACTAGATCGAATTAGCAACCCATGTTAAATTTAAAAAATTGACCCCCTCAAACCCTTTTGAATCGATTAGATAACAACATGCTAAAGAAATTAAGGATATAGTGAATTGAATAATAGTAACAGAGTTTACCTTAAAATTGATGTTCATGGTAAAGTGAATTGAGAGAGTCTGCGAGTTTTGTGTGTAGAGGAAGGCAAATTGGAAAAATCTTTTCCCTTTTCCCTATATTGTTCCCGATCTCCTGCTATAACGGGAGATCTCTCGCCAGAGTTGTCTCACCAAAGTAGGAGGGAGGACGCCCTGGCAAGCCAGGCTGTGAAAATATAACACTTGCAATTCTCTTCCTCTTAGGCATCGTATTTTGGAATTTTTTTCCTCTACATTGTTCTGTTTGAGTATTCTTTTGTATGAACTAAGGGAAGGGTAGACATTCCTTATGATCCTGTAGTGGACCAATCCTTTCAGTTAGCAATCAATTGAAGAGATACTAGGCACATCTCGTGCACTGGTCATTCAGGTAAGAACGAGGGGTAAATTGGTATCTATTGAATCAACCCAAACCATCGTTCATTAGGAGAGAAATAAATCCAGCAAAATTTTGGCCAATATCTCTTATGAGAGGGCTAGATGCCGCTAGGGCGGTAGCGCAAGGGCAGGAGAACCTGGCGTCGGAGCAGGTATAAAGAGACATAACATAAATTATAAGAAATCATATTTTTGTTATCTTCCTAAAATATCTAAATAAGTTATCAAGTACTGTGGAAACGTGAGAAAAGCTGCTCTAAGCTTGGGAATGAAAGAGAAAAAGATTTCTAGCGTGGGGATGAAAAAATCTTAAAAACTCTTGGCTAAATTTGCTGCCAGGAAGCCAAGAAAGCTTGAATTGACGTCATAAGCTCCGTGCAACTACTTGACGCCAAGGTAGGCTAGGTTCTTCTGAATTGAGTAGTTTAAATATGTTCATACTGCATAATATATGTGAATCGATAGTAAGATTTATGCATAGGCCTTTGTACACCGAATGATTTATGATTTAGACCTTAGAAAGATGCGTTAGATGATTACTTAGGGTTGAGCATGTTTGAATTATGGTTTGCATGAGGTGTGTGACGGGAAATCCCGTGGTAGATGATTATTGTGATTTTATGATTATATGATGTATTTTTGTTATTGCTTCATTGTGATGCATGTATGTAAGCGAATGTTTCATTGGTGATTTCCACTTGGGGTAAACATGTGGATGAATGATTATATGCCATGATTCACTTTTGAATGTATGACTTGAAAGTACACTTGTGTTTATGATTATGGTGTGATGGATCAGATTACCACGTTCGGACATGACTAACTTGGATCGGGTTGCCACGTTCCGACATAAATGACGGGATCGGATTATAGCGTTCTGGCATAACTATGGGATCGGGTACCATGTTCTGGTGCACTAACAATTTAGGTTTGGGTTCCATGAGAGGACCAACTACTTGCGATAAATGTGTATTGTGAAGCATGTGATATTCAACATAGTACGTGTTCGTAACCGTTGATTATAGGGTATATGTTAATACATATGTATGCATGTAGATATATTGTGGTCTTGACTTTTCTATGATGTACTTAGTGTTTAATACAATTATATTTGATTTTCCTTTGTTTTAAGAGTAATTCTTAGGTATAGTAGAAGGGCAAGGTGTTCAAGGGGTGAGTAGTGAAGCGAGGGTTGTTCGTGTGTTGTAAATTGCAAAAGAGAGTGGGGTTAGTACTAGGATCTTGATGTAATGTAAATATGTGACCTTGGTTAGGTAAGGTGACGAGGAAATAAAGGTATGAAATGATTGGTTAGTAGAAAAGAATTGTGGTGGTGCTTGGGAGTTTTATATGGGTTTAGAATTGTTAAGCTATGATAAAGAATCAGGGAAGTGAGTTGATTAGAAGGTGGAGAAGCGAATGACTTATTTCATGATCTTACTAGTTGGTTTTTTTTAATATGCGGTGTGTGGTGGGTTGACCAATGATGCCTACCAGTACTTGTTTTTTTACTGATACTATTGTCGCTATGTCTTCTTGATAAAGTCTAGATGCAGGATTGATGATGTTTCATTAGGTGAAGATGAAGGAATTCTCCAGCAGCGTCCATTCTTCCTTCTACATTGTGAGAGTTGTGTCTGTTATTTATTTTGTCCTGTTGTACTCTTAGTAGCTCTTGTACCTGCTTGTACCTGCTTAGAGTAGATCCATGGGAGTTGTTTAAAGTATTTTTAAAGTTTAAACTAAAAGGGTGTCTAAAGATATTATTTATACGGGAATGTTATTATAAGTATTTCTATTTCTTGTTATAATTTTCTGTACATTTAACTATTGGGATATGAGGGTTCGCCTACTCAGGTGTTAGAGTTGGTGCCCGCACGACCCGATGGGTTGGGTCGTGACATTATCTAAGTTGATACACTAGTCTATGCTAATAAGAAATAAAGGAATCATCTAAAAAGTATGACCATTTTCTACACACGTTGGCTACATGGTATAAAGGGTGGATGTGAGTTGTTGGAACTCTCCTTCATATCGGTGCTCAATACTACTTCTAAAATATAATTTAGCTCATTATGTTGTAAAAAATAGTTCCTTTTCCTTAAATTTGAGATTATTACTCAAAAGGTTTCTCTAAAAAGAGAAAATACTGAAAACTGTTCATGAAATTTTTGGAAAGTAGTGTTCCCTCTCATCTTAAATATGAAAACATTTTCTCTTGGGAATACTTAGTTTTCATATATCATTTTAAAGAAAAGGATCCCAACAGTAATATTCGTGAACTCGGTACTCAAGTAATTTTAAACAAGTTTTAAGACAATTGGTAAAAGACTTCTTAAAATGACTCGAAAATCTCTCAAGACTTGACTCTTAAATCTTTCTTGAATTTGAATTATGAATTCAAGGTTTGTGATTCATGTTATGAATGATTTCTAGACAGTAGAAGTAGTTTAGAATAGTTAGAATCGATAGGGAGTGAAAGGACTCGTTCAAAAAATTCAAACAACTTAAATTATGGAGAACGGGTGGGTGAAGGTGACACTGGAACACTGAGTTGGGCATAGCGCAAGCCCTGAAACTTTAGAGAAGTGTTTCTAGTGCACTGCAGGGGCGGCACACCAGCCCCAACGCACAATATCCCTATGACTTTTTTCTTTCTCATTTTCTGACTCTAACTCGCCTAGAATTGAATGGTTACTTCCCCAATCACATAGAACCGAATACTCAACACATGTACACGAAAATCTACTAAAATCCACCCTCAATTCACTAACTTTTATCTCAAGAACCCATCAAAATCCTAATAATCTAGATTACGAAAAAAAATTTAAGAAGACCTCAAATCCTTCAATCTTTTAACCAAAATTGCATGAACTAACATGATAGACGTGTGAGTGAACGAACACAACACTATGAGAACTCACATACCTCATAGGGATCAAACCCTTGGCGAAATCTGCAACAAAAATCAAGAATCTTGATGAACGCTTTGAACTTTTCTCCCTTTCTCCTCTTCTTTAACCCCTCAAAAAAAAACTAAGCGTAAATTGGATTTGTGAAAACTGAACCAAATCAGATTAGACCTCTAAATATTATCAAATTTTGTTTTTTCTGATTGGGCAAGGAAAAGACCAATGTACCCCTCATATTTTTGGTAACTCTCCTTAAATGGACACCCTTTCTTCAAACGGGCATATCTACCTCATACGAGCTTGAAAATTAGAAAACTCATTTGAGTTGGAATGAGGAGTCAAAGACCTTTAAGTTTATATAATATGGGCGACCTAAATTATCCTATAATGAAAGTTATGATCATTTAAAGTTGACCCAACACTCATAAATTATGGCTAACATGCAAAATCTTATATTTTGATATTTCCAATTTAGTTCTTTCTATTTTTAGATTTTTTTGAATACCGAGGTGCTGCACTTATAATGTGAACTATAAAAATAGAGAACATAACTAAAAGTAGAAAACAGAAAATAAATATGAAAAAATGTGCCTACACAAAGTAGGATTGATAATCGAATTATTTGATGAATTGGGATATTTTTCTTGTGATTTTTAAATATATATACTATAACACCCCGGTCTTCAAAAGAGATAAATTTATAAAGTGCTAAATTGGAAATAGCCAAGTTAAGATTTATGCAAGTTAGACTTAAATTGTGAATTATGGGTCTACTTCAAATAACCATAACTTTTAGTACAAAGTGAGTTAGATGGCCCATAAGGTATCAAATAAAATATGATTGAGTCCTATTTCCAACACTGTTGAGTTTGCTAAATTATGAGTTTGGATGACTAAGATATGCCCATTTGAGTTTAGTTTGTTCAGTTAATGCAATTCATCAGTTTTAAGGAGGGGTAAATTGATCTTTTCCTTACCCTTATAGTCTTAGCGATTTTAACCTAATTAGGGGTCAAACCAAATTAGAATCAGATTATGCTAAATTCTAATAATGTTCAAGAACCTAGGGCTATGTTCAAGAGGAGAAAAAGGGAGAAAGATTCAAGCGTTCAGCATGTTTGAGGATTTTCATCAGGGATTTGACTACTTTGATGTATGTAAGCTTCCATAGTGTTGGTTTTATTTGCCTCACGCCAATCATGTAATCTTTTACCCATGAATTCATTCATGGTGTTGAATTATTGAGTTCTTGAAATTTGGAATTTAATTGGTAATGGAGTGTTTTTTGAGATTTTGAGGCGAGGGTTTGTGAATGAGTTGAGTAAATTGATAGTTCCTTGTGTAGGTTTTGTTGAGATAGTTTTGGGTTATAAGTAATCTTGACGGAGAAAAAATGTGTTATTTTTGATAGCTTGTCAATAATTTACCATATGGAATTAAAATTTTGTAAAAAATAAGGTATCTTATTGTTGAGCTAGTCTACTAAAGCATTCTACCGTGATCTCTAGTAAAATAATAGAAGATCGGAATTTGATGAAATTTTCAAACTCTCAAGATGAAGATGAAGTGAGCAGTAATGTGGAAGGAGATGAAAAGACCAAAGTAGAGGACTAATATAATGATAATCATATAGTTATCATGCATTTTTCTACATTTATTATTTAATCATAGTAAAATATATTAATGTTATAGGAAAAATATATAAGGATAAATTTCATGACCAAAAATATAGCCATGATGGCACCTACCATAAACCCCCAAGTAGACAAGCAAAAATTCTACAACAAGTCCTTAAATAAAACTACAGGCAATAATAATAGACAAGGAGTGGGCCGTACTGTAGATATATAAATAACAATAAAAACTATACTGGAAAGAAGCAAAAGTGACCAATAATGACAAAAAATACACACAAGAACCAACCCGGACATGGTGTCACTTGTACAAGAGCATCTAAGTAAAGAAAGATTTGTTCTATATATATATATAAAAAATACATTGACAGTACAAAAGGTGGAAAACAATTAATCTGTAGACGTTATGAGCTCAACACAATAAAAAAATGATGGCCTCACCAGATTTGGATTCAGCAAAGATGGCTTGCACTTAGAAAATGATGAAGAAGTTAGTATGAGTGGGGCAGAGAGCAGGCATCATAAAATAACCGAGCATAGATAAAAATAATTTTACTAAAATAGTCACGATAGTGTTAATTAACACTATCAATCATCCATGAATCAGAAATATACCAAAGCTAGTAGTATAGAAAGTAGAACAAAGGATAACTATAAGTCCACAACACACAATCATAGAATATGAATGATGCATCACATAACTTTCTAATGAATACATATAGTAAAACCCAAAATTGAATCTCTCTGTCAGACGCATAGGCTCCTCAATATGACATGGAACCCGTCCGAGCTCATCAATATATGCAATAGAAATAAAATCTACAATTCAATATGTGTGTCGCGAAGCTCATCAATGTATGCAGTATGTATGAATACAACCCTGATTCATCCTTTAGGATCACAATACAATAAAATTAGATCACTCCTCAACAAACTGTTGCAATCTGTATAATTAAAGCAGTTTTCGTTTTGAGTTAAAAAATCCCATAAAATGCTATTCATTTCTCAGGAACCATCTTGTGATAGTAAAATCAATGTGTTTTCAAGAAAATATCTCTTTTAAATAAAGAATTCCAAGAAAATGATACAGTTTCTCTTAAAACCCAAAAATTTCAAAATTGAACAATAGCATGCTCCCTCGCAGCCCCAAATCCCGTAAAATCAACTAAAATTATACTTTTAAAAAAACCATTACTCTCAAATTTCAAACTCAATCCATGATCAAATGTATTTCCATGACCATGAATGCATGTCAATCATACACAAGTCACTTATGATACAAACAAATCACATAATCAGTAGGGTAAACAACTTCACCAATACAGTCGTACTAACCTGAAATATCACCCACTCCATGACCAAGACCTTAGGCTTTCAATCACGACAATGACATTGTTTAATTGTTTAAGCTTTAAAATAACCCGAAAAAGGTACACAATAATACAAAAGGTTAACAAACTTTAACAATCACAGAAGTGTGTCTCATAAAAATCTAAGAATATAACAAATTTTATTTTTCAGACCTAGGAGTGGTATCGATAAGTTTGGTTAGGTTTTATGTATTATCGTTTTGGTTTATCAATTATTCTAAACCAATAAGAAATTATTTATCAGTTATCGGCTTATAGATTTACGATCATTAACGGTTTAGTTCTTGGTTTACTAAGAAAATGCTCATAATATATATATATATACATATATATATATACATATGTATATATATATATATATATATACATATATATGTATATATATGTATATATATATACATATATATATATATATATACATATATATACATATATATATATATATATGATTTCTCACTTCTTTAACATTTTGGCACAATACATTGAGACAAGCAAATCATCTATACATGCTTTGCTATAGTGAAATAAGAAATATAATGAGAAAAAACATCAATAAGAGTAGATGTAGTACGAACGCTACAATAACATGTTACAACCAAAACATAATATAAATATCTGATATGAAGTAGAAACACTATGACGTGTAAAGTGTGTAGACCTTAGTGTAGAGTATCGATATAGTGTTACGTTATTTTTAATTATTAATATTTAATATTTAATATTTATGAAGGATAGAGTAGTAACTTACTATTGTCTTAATGGGTTATCAGTTTACCCAATAAAATACTACTAAAAACTAGTACCAAAATAATAACCCAATATATTCGTTGGTAGGTTAGGTCATCATTAAAAATACAAATGGGTAATCAAAAACAAGAATCTAGAATGTCAGCAAACAATAAAAAAAAAACAAAGGGGAGCAACACCAACTAAAAGTTGTATGGTGTCCTGACAATATAAGAAATCATAAAGAGGATACAAATGGGGATCCCTCAGATGCAACAATCATCTTCAGTCTACGTGGCCTCTCTATCCTCAACCCCCTCATCATGAGTCCACACAACTGGTGCATCTCCAATCTTAACTGGACTCAAAGTTAAAAGAGACTCATTCTCATGAACACCTTTTAGGACCATTCACACCTTTCCACATCCGGGTGAAGAACTTCCCTGCGTTTCTCCATCTTGCTCATCGTGTTGTAGGAGAGACTCAATCAACGATGTTACTTCGCCGAACTGGTGTATGCGTTGTCCAAGTTATCAGGATGAAGTTTCCGCTTCCTTTTGTCCTTTAGGTAGGCATCAATCTAAAGATGTGGCAAAAATGTCATATACGTAGAAAAAAATTCACTCAGCCCTTGAGGAAGCCTCGTTACCGGATCCTTCATAATCTACAACTCACTAGCCAAAAACTCGAATAACCCTGGAACCGGAGGCGTGGAAGAATTCTCCTTTACATTCACAGACTTCCCCAAATCCATCTTATTTTTTCCTTGCTTTTGACGACAATGCCTTCATCTTGCACTTTAAAAGGAAAGATTTGATTTTTGGGGCTCACCCATGTATCAGTAAGATAATCTTCCACTTCAGCCCGGAAACCCAACTTCGTAATGAAAGAAGGGACAATAACGGAGAGGATATCATGAAGCTTGAATTGTTCAAACTGATTATCTATCAAGTGGCAATCATAGAAGGGTATGTCATAATATACACAAGCTACAATATGTTCCCTTAAAAACTGAGTGTTGCTAATGTTTCCACTTGGGGATATTTGGCTTCACACAATTGACATCCATGTTCTAGCTTCGGACGTCAAATCAGAGGATAGAATTTTGGCTTTTGTGATAGCTCATTAAACAATTTCCCCCGGCATAGTTTTGATGCTAGCTGTCACATCTGGGAAGTACCCCCTAGAAGTAACATGGCATACTTGACCTCTCGGAGGTCTTATACAAGTCCATAGTGATCAGTCATCACATTGACATAATAAATTTAGTGGAAAATTTAAAACTTTTCATACCACATAATATGCTAGAAACTTTACTTCATATATATATAAAATACCGTAATACATAGTTAGATCTTAAATCTCTTTGTCATCTTAGACTCAATCAATATTAGAATATATTAGCGACACGGCCCATAAGACATATTACATAACTATACAATAATTAAACACTTTACAGTAAAGACATAAGTAGGAGATCCTTGAACTTAAGGATTCCTTTCATTGAGCTTGGGAATCATCTATCAAGCTCTTCACCATTAAAGACATCCTTTAATCATCCATAACCTAAACTTTGTGTAAAAAATAGAGAAGAATAGAGTTAGTACAAAAATACACTAAGTATGGCAACCATGCAAAAAACATGCATTTAAAAGGGACATTTTCTTGAAATCATACTTCATGCATTTTTGAGTAAATCTTCATAAACCTTTATCCAATATCATTTATATCATTCACATACTTCATATAAATATATTCAAAGGCCAAACATCATATAAAATCACATATAGAATTTAAAGCATATTTAGGGTCACTTTACAATGAGCTCATTCTTCTTAACAGTGAACTCCTTCTTTTAATTCATTAACCTCACAAGTAATCCCTTCGTTATACTTGGTGCAATGCATCACCTTAGGACCACAAGGAAAACCATACATACAACTTAGACAAGCCAACACATATCATTATAGAAGTATAGACCATTACAAGACACATTCATGTCAAGAATATAGGACATTACAGTACGCTACATAACCTTACACATTCTTTTACTTATTTTCATATTAATCATTATAAGACCATGTTCATGATCCCAAATCTTAGTCTACTAGTACAATGTACATGTGAAGCCCCATAAGCTCACACATACTTAGTAAACTCTTCATGAGACCACAAACCGTAACATACAATTCATACATTCTCATAACAAGTAAAGACAACTTCATTCATGTCAATACAACACCTTCATCATATAGTCATTTAGACCAACATAGTGCACATCTTCATAATAAGTAGACAACTTCTACAATATCATGCATAAAGACAAAATCTTAATCATATACATTAGGTGACCTTCTTAGGACTTCCTAAGGAGATACTTGTACAATGTCTAGATGGGTTCATTACTTCCACCTATCCTAAGTAACCTCCCTTAATTCTTTCTAGTTAGGATCCTAGTCATTTACTTCCATTGTCCATTTTACTTTAGGAAAACTATAGACTTTACCGACACTAAGACCATGGGTGCTGAAAATAGAATTTGGTGTCATCCCCTCACACTAAAAAGAGGGCATCTTACTTGCCAAGGTAAGACATATATCATGCTAGCATATATCACTTGCTAGATGCTATATGGCAACAATAGTTTATGGAACTTGGAGGTTATCATGGAAACATCCCTCTATGCCCTTGGGCTAGGAGTCTTTCCACCTCATGAGGGTTATGGTAGACCTACCTTTCCACATTAGAAAGGGACACACACTCATATACAAGTTCACTCGGTGCTAAGCTAAGTTCCTTTTCTTGAAAAAGCCTTTATTAATATTTATTTATAAAACATAGGTTTAGGAGAGTCATCCCCTAATATGCTTAGATCATAGGTCATAAATGAGAGCTCATCAACCTAAATCATGTGAGAAATCCATTCACATGGACATAGCATATGCATTAGCACTATCTAGTTAACGATACACTTGAATACACCTTTCAAGGATCCTTTATTGACTAGACCATCATTCATGTGTGTGTGTGTACTTATATGTGAGAAAACCTTTCACATAACACATAAATGTCACACATGTTCATATATCAAGGTATGTGTCTATATGTATAACTATATGAGCAATCCTTTTATATAAACACACTAAGACACTATTCACATTCATACCTCATCATATCATATAAGTCATATTCATAACATACACATACAAACATTTTCATATACATAGAAACCAAACCTAGGAACTATGCTATCAAGGTACACATGTGCAATGCATAGATAAGGTCCCATACCCTTTCCCATACTGGTACACCTATTAAGTAATCCTAGTTAAGGAATGCATAACATACTTCACATACTTATACATTACATGCATAGTAGTAGACACTAGTGAATATGAGAACTACCTTTCATTTAGACACCGTGAACCTTTACTACTTTTGAGAATGCATGAAGTGTTAGTGTGTGTACGTTGGTCACATGATCACATAATGTCTATCAACAACACATTGAGGCAGCCACCCTCTTAGACCATATTACACTTTCAAGCATAGACGACATACACCATTTAGCATAGGAGGCAAGCTAACTTCACATTATACTTTAAGACTCCTAACCTTAGCTATTCACACATTCACATAGGGGTACATAGGTAGGGGTCATCAATCCTTAACAATTCATTAATGGCAGCACCTACACATGATCTTATCATAACCATTTGCATGCTCATAACAATAGTAACATAACCTAGATTCACAACTATAATAGACAACTAGGCACAAGTTACACATAAAGTGATCATAACAATCACTTATTCATATATTCATCAATTTGCCTTCAAGGTCATGGTCAACACATATACAATGACAATAATAAACACCGCCATCATAAGTGGACCATACCACACAATGCCATACAACGCTTCATCAACTTCAATACTATAAGAAAAATAGAGAAGAAGAGCCATTCTTACCATTTCATTATCCTTTGATCACCATTGATCAATACACCCTTTCCATAATTAATACATGATAGGGCAGTATCTAAACATACATTTTATCATGAAGAAACTATGTACAAGTATCTACAAAATCATTCTACCATCCAAGACATTATATCACATATATGGTAGAAAGTGGAGAGTTATACATCATCAAGTAACTTCCCTAGTTTAGTTCATTAATCATCTTGTATCATTAATATTCATTTAAGGCAGTAGCTAAAGAAATCATAGCCTAGATAAGATCCTACTACAATTGCCAATAAGTTCGAGATCACTGTAAACATGCTTCGTATTAGGAATTCGTTGAAAGAGGAACTTGATTTGGTTACTATCCAAGCTATCATACATTGATACATATCACATAATTAATCGTCAATACACATTCTAGACAGTAGACCTAAGCATATTTACATACTCGAAAAGCACTTTTATACAATTAAGGACCAATGTTACAGTGATCATAAGTTACTATTTTATAGTTTAGAAGCACCTAGATCAGTTAAACCAAATCTTCTTTACAATAATCATATCATATTTATATTCAAAATTTATCCAATTTATTAACCTAAGGCAGTAGCTACATGAACCACAACATAATGGATTTCTACTTTTATACCTTAAAAGGTCAACATTACAGTTATCACACTGATAGCTAGGCTACGCATGCTCAAATCTTCATACATGGATCCACATGGATCCTTCATCATCAAATCATAATCAATTCACGTAAATAACAGTAAATATAAGCAATTCAACATAAGAGAATCACAATTTAACCATTAACAAGTCATGATCACAAAGCCCATGCAAGGACTAAATCGATTTTTGGAAGGGACATGGGTTCATAATGCAATTGGATTGAAATCATTTTAAAACCAATAAATTAAAATAAATTCATCAGGATTTAACCATTTAAAACGTTTTTGGAAAGAACCCATGGCAAGATTGAAGAAGAACTTTTATCATAGAATCTCTTTTGAAACTTTGAGATTAACTCTCTAGATGGAAGGATAACTAGAGATGAAGGATCACCATATCTTTGTCTAGTTGAAAACCTCCAAAACTTGGTGAATCATCCATGGAAATCCAAGCTCCAAGCTGTTCTTGAGCTTCACCAACAATGGTTATTTCTAGGGAGAATATTTCTGGAGGGAAAGGTTTATTTCGTGATGAGGGATTGGGAATGGGTTGTTCACATTTTAGATGACTTATATACACCCAAAAATATCTAAATAGAACTATTAGAGTCAGGTTAGTACGTGGGGTGAATTTCCCATTCACCCCTTAAATAAAACAGACGCAAGGCAGCAGTTACAGGCCACTATCGACAGACCCAATCGATTGGCCGTCCTTTGACTTCCGTCAATTGGAACTTGGCATTTTTTTGGGTTGAGACCTGACCAGGCTATGTGTAAATCGACAAGACCTCACCTACAGTCCGTTGGTCAAAAAACTGGCCGTCGTTTGGTTCAGTCGATTGACACTGCCAAGGCAGTGTCTCGACTTGCCTTGGGTCCTTTTTGTGGGGCCTTTTGTGGGGCCCTTTTGAAGTCGTAACCAGACGTTTCCAACTTAAATACAACCCTTAACAAGTTGTATACCCCCCCACATGAGTTTCACCCAAAAACAATACTCGCAACACGTCCAAACATGCAAGGCCCCATCAAGACACACACATGCATGTCTCAAGGGTATCTTTCAAACGTCTTGGACGTTTGACCTCCAAACTTCACAAAAATTCATATAATACAATTAAACATAATTATAACTCATTTTAAGACTTCATAAGATCATTTCATACAATTATAAACACGTATAGACATATGAGGCACATAGGTGACTAGTCGTCGAACGTCTTGGTCGTCTCTTGACGTTTGACTTCCAAATCACCTCAAACATTACACACTACATCGAAACCATATTATAAGTCATTTTAGGACTTTAAAACATTAATAAAAACATGTTTAGGCTCTTGACATCCTAACTCATTTTGGGGGTCTTTCACTAGCCAAGCACCCGACATACAATTTTGAGCCTTGAAGGTCTGAACGTCATGATCTAGCATCCCATAGATCATATTTATCAATTCTAGACAATAATAAACGAGTTTTCCTTGAATATTTATCAACCATTTTTACATGTTGGACTTCATAAGGTTGGCATAGACATCCCTCACCCATTACTCGTTTACCTTGCATGGCTCAACATCGAAGCAAATTCGTCCACAGTTCTCCAAACTTTAGTAGAATCTAATAAGCATCTCGCCTACCTTCTGAAGCATAGTACCTCTCTCGATGAGAAATTTCATCCTAATCAGGTCAACATAGTAGGTTTCTTGAGTTCGAAAGAAACAAATCAATTTTGGTCATAATTATCCACAATCGGCTATTCATCACCAATTAGTTGTTTCATTTTGACTTTAGGAAACAAATCAGGATTAAGTAAGGCATGTTGAAAATTTCTGCATGTTATAAAAACTGCAATATCACAAAAGTAAAATGATGTTCGCTTAAGTGAACATCAAATTGGAAACCCAGAGGATGCTTTTGCTGCATTCGCCAAAGCTGGGGGCATCCCTTTAACAAAGGTCACTTTTGCCATAGTGGGGTTGCATTTGCGACGCTAACGGGTGTAGGTTATAATGTTCATTCTTGTCTGATGTCTACCCAGTTACACCGATGGGAAAGACTAAAAGTGCCTTCTTGTATACCAAGCATGTTATCCGTATCGAATGAAGATGCAAGAGCTAGATTCTGATACTAAAAAGAGAAAAGGCTAGTGGAAAAGATAGATTGATTCCTCGCTTCGAACGAAGCAGAGTTTATGATGTTGGCTAAGCCTGAGGATCCACATTTCAATATTGCTTATGCAATAACTAGTAGAAATAAAGGGGCATTCCGCCAATTGACTGTAAGTAAAGGAATTTGAAAAAAAAATGATATAAGAGGGCTTGAGTTTACGTGTTATCTTCAGTGTATGCAATCATTGTTACTATTTCGAAGCTAATGCTACTATTGAATTCCATGCTTCCTGAATAAAACAATTTTTAACACAAAGTTTGCACATAAAATGAGTCTACCAAGGTTAAATTTAAAATGTAACCAAACAAGTGATTTGAAAACTCAATCAATTAATCACCAAAACTTTAGAAATTATTTTTAGGTTTCCATGGGCATTCTATCAAAAACATGGTGGGTACCCTATTTACTCATCAATCTTCTTTCCCGTTCTTTGTACTGCATGAATTTTGGGGGTAACTTCTAGTTGAAATTGGGGTTTTGTGGTAGAAATAGATAATTTCTTCGGGTCTTTACTTTCACATTCTATTGCTTTTGTAATTTATTCCATCTTTCTTTTTCATGAAAAAAGATTAATCTAATTGTCATGTTTTCAGTTATTATTTAAGAGTCAATACGCTCAAATTACACCTCCCCAAAAAAATATAAGCTATCGTTGGGGTTCATTCCGCGAGGAATATGGTTCAGACTTTAAGATAACTCACTATTATATTCGTTTAGTCAATCTATTTTCGAGACAAGTAAATAAAGAGGGGGGGGGGAGGGTTGTAAGCAAGTAAGAAATTGTTGATTAAAGCACAAGTAAGCAATATTAAAACTTTGAGTTATGAACATGAGAGAGAAACTAGGGTATATGTGTTCCCCACAAGCTCTTAACACAATAAATGTAATAATAGTAATCATTTCCCAGTGCTTTACATGCAAAGTTGGTAAGTTAGATATCCCTAAGTGACATGTCCTCCAAGTAGGAAATTTCACCTCACACCTTGGTCCAGCTACAAGTGTATGCTTTACTAACCCTTACCATTACCCCAGATTTAAAATCACGTCAATGTATGACTTAGTTTTCACCATCGCACCAATTGACATTAGACTATTAGATAGAATCCACTAAATCATTGTTATTAATTCTTTTCTCCTTAACTGTCTCCTTTTTTCGACAAGTGGAAACAAGGAAAACGAGTCGAGTTCAAACGTTAGCCATCGTTAAAAAGACATCTAAGAGAAACAATTCACAAAACATGTATAAATATTATTCCACAATTAAATAATTATTATTCATACTTTGTTAATTGCTCATGTTTCTCAAAACCCTAGTTGTGGATTTAGTTACTGATGAGTCCATAATTTTGACTCAAATTCTTATTTGTGCCAATATCTGATGTAAATCCTTAATTTTCTGGTATTTGGATTGAGGAACCAACATGGACACTAATGAGCAAAAAATAACAAGACAGCTAAAAGAACAAAGAAATGAAGGTCCGAGTATCACCTAAATCATTGGGATAGTCGCCGAATGTCCATGGTCTCTCCTAATGTTATAGTGTGCAAAGCCTTGAAGGAGAAAATCAAGCAGCAATAAAAAGGAGCAGTTGGTGAGTTGCTGAATGATTCATCGACGGTGTATGATATCACCCAAAGTTATAGAACTTTGAAGATAGTGAAGGCCAAAGCAAAACAACAATTGTATTGACCAAAGAGCGGATTTTCGAGTGTAACGGTAATCCCTGTTTATTGCGCTAAATTGTCCTTCTTAGTAAACATTTTGTCGACTATAAATACTTGTTTGAAGTTTTAGTTTATGAGATTTTTCCAATCTAGTTTTCATTATTGTTTAGTTTTCAAGTTTGAGAGCATAGAACTGAGAGTATTAAGACAATATTTCCTTAGGTTTGATGATTTGAAGATTTTAATTTATGAAAAACTGGAAGTGGGTGTTGAAGGTTCTTCATCTCACACCTCTCTAAATACTATATTAATCTTACTTAATTGATGGAAACACAATTTGGTAAAGATTTCTACCTTCTTTTTTTTTTTTATGTATAGCTAAAAGCCCAAGTCTTGGGATGTGATTATGTGATTATGGGTTGATTTAGATTCTAGGTATTTCTAATTGATAGTGTAAATGTTGTTTATAAGTGATTTCATTTAGTAATTGTTTCTTAATCTAAAATGTATTAGTTGCAAATGCACTTCTTCCTTCATGTGTTCGGCTTTCTCGTGAGAGAGGTTTTAAAACCAAGATTACTAAATTAATGGTCTGTAGGTATTGGGTTGTCATGGGTTTTGCTCGAGAGAGTGAATCCTATACCATTTTCCATACATTCATCTTGAGAGAGTGGATAGAATAAAGCGAAGGTTGTTCTTAAATGTTGCTTATTGGTGTTCGAAAGAAATCAATTTGATTTAGGGTAAATTTTTCGAGATAAAATTAATCTGCACTAAAGTCTATCTTATTCACTGATTTATAGTTATTCACTATTAATTGCAATTACCTATTTGTCTACCTTAGCCCATAATCCAATCACATCCTAAGAACCCGTCTCTATACTTGCTATTATTGTCTTATTTGCGGTTGTAGTTGTTAATTACAACCATAACCCGGTGATACTTGACACTTGTGTCACCCCGAACTTGAACAATTCTTTTATTCGTAATTTTCTTTTATAGAAAATGGCCTAAAATACCCTTGAAGTATTAGAATTGGTACAAAACTACCCTCCATCCGCCTATTGGCTCCAAAATACCCTTGTCATCCACATTTGGGTTCAAAATTACCCACTTATTTAACGGTTTTAAATTTAAACTATTTAAATATTTTTTTAAGAAATATGTGACGCTCAACTATTTTTTATAATTTAACTTATTAATATAATTTATAAACCAATCCACCACCCACCCATTACTGAATAAACCCACCCAATTAATAAGCCTGCTCCATTACTAATGTAACAACAGGAAAGCTACCGCTAATGAGTTTTTCTAAAAATTTAAGGCAAAAATATCTATGGAAGTACATTATCATACATTCAAGTCCTCAATCAAAATATATTATAATTAAAGTGTCTAAACAAAAATTAATGATAAACATAAAAGTCTTACTATGTTCATCTTAATTGTTCTTTCGTCTCAATTATGTGATGTTACTTAATATATAACTTTTTTTAAAAAAAATAATATATTAAAATTTTAATATTTAAACAAATCATAAATATTTGTAAAACTATATTTAAAAAAGTGCATGAATTAATTCGGGATGTACTACTTCTTTACCTTTAATAATAAATTTTGAATTCAAGCTTGAAAGAGAATCCTATTGAATGTGTCATCCTAATGAGAGGCTCATCCTAAATTTAATTGGGGCTTCGAGTGGGACTCGAATAATTTTGGATGTCATTTACATGAATCTGTAATTTCATTGTGTTTTAGTAGTTTTTAGGGCGATTTTGATATTATAATTGATTTATTAATAAGGTGGGGTTTAATTAGTAATGAGTGGGTAGTGGGTTGATTTATAAATTATATTAATAAATTAAATTATAACCAATAGTTGAGTGCCAAATAATTTAGAAAAATATTTAAATAGTTTAAATCTATAATTAAGTGGTCAATTTTGAAGTCAAATGTGGATTACAAGGTATTTTGGAGCCCATTGGTGGATGAGAAGGAAATGTTGGAGCCAATAGGTGGATGAAGGGTAGTTTTGTACCATTTTCAATACTTCGAGTGTATTTTAGGCCGTTTTTCGATGTTTGTAACTATGAATGACTTGAACATATTCATGCTTCTCTATTGAGTATCAAATACGTACCACTCCTTATGGGATTTGACCACAACTCACTTAGTTGGGTTATATTACTAACTAATGATCGTTTGCATTTAGAATTTGATGAAGTGTCTTGATACGCGAAATAAAAATGGTGCCGCTGTCGGGGAGTGGTGTTACTTTAGAATGTTTAGTCAAGTTGAATTTTGTTTTTGGTAGTCATAGTTATTCTCACATAAGTTTTGTTTTGCTTGTTGTTTTGTGTTGAAATAGGAGGTATGAGTGTGAACGACAGCAAGGCAATCCAAGTAGGACATCAAGATGACATCGGAAACCTTAACGATGTCAATGAGCATAATGCTAATGAGCCCTATCTTATTAGCGGTATTGGTGTCATTTGCTTGCTTACGACTGAAGGGAATGCAGCGTTCTACATCAATGACCACCATCTTATGTGAGGTGTTAGAGTTGTTCAGTAGGTCGGATCATGAGGATCTCCATGAGCATATTAGAAAAGTCGTGGATGTATGAACATCGTTCTCCTTCAAGAACATATCCCAAGAGTCGGTTCGGTTGAGGTTGTTCCCATTCTCATGGATGGGATAGGCTTGTAAGTGACTGACTTAATTTCCATGTGAATCAATCAGTTCGTGGGAGGAGTTGGTCACCGCCTTTATGGTGCAATTTTTCCCTCCTTTGAAGATGAGGACTCTTCAGGACAACATTCAATGCTTTAAGCGTCTAGATGGCGAGCCAATTAATGAAACTTAGCTGCGATCGAAGAAGTTTGTGCTTCAATGCCAAACTCATGAAACTTGGCTGTGATTGAAGAAGTTTGTGCTTCAATGCCAAACTCATGGATTGCCTGATAATGTGTTACTATAGTATTTTTATCGAAGCCTAGAGTCCGTAAAAAAGGGTGTTGATGATCAACATTCTCTGAAAGGTTTTATGAATCAACCTTATGTGATAGCGGCTCAACTTTTGGATAGCATGACTACCATAAATATGGCATGGTATACCTGTGAAAACAAGGTCTCCCCTCTCACGTTCAAATTGACCAAGGAACCGATGGAGAAGGATAAAGAAAGGGACCACAACATGGCCAAGATCATGAAAAAACATGACATTTTGTTAAAAAAATACCATGGGAGCTGCTGGTCGAAGCATCAATGTCGTGCGTGTCGGATGTGATAATCCGAATGAGTCAAATTTCGAAACCTTATAAAATGAAGAGGTGAATATGGATGAATGGTGCAAAGATCAGGATCAATAATTGAGGGACCGTAATCCAAATTGGAAGGATGGGGAGAAGGATAGCTATGTGCGTCGCCACGAGCGTCAAAATCCAAAGGACTAGGAAGGTGGTCGGTTGTCATGCCCTGAGCCTACACCCTGAATGTGGCAGGCGCTCGAAGCGGACCCTTGGACATGCTTACTTACTCAGCGGAAGACTTAGACACAAGATATATAACTCAACAAATAACCAAAAAGGTAATAACATAGCCAACACGGTAACTTAAGTCTTACATGTATACAACTAAAATGAATGACAAAAGAACTAATACTATCTGTCTATGAAGCCTCTAAAATAAAGAGGGGTGTTGGGACATGACCCCCTATCATCCTAAAAATTTAAAACTAAAACCAATAGTTGAATGATAAAGATGTCCTCAGGAATAAAGGGAGGCTCACCATGTGACTCTGAGCTGCTCAGTAGATCAATGGTACGCCGGATGCTGATCATAGTTACCTTCTTCTACATCATAAGATGAAGCAGGCCAACTGGCATCAGTACATTAAATGTTCGACTATGAGAGCGGGAATGCTAAAACAAGTTAAACTTGAAAATGAGCGAGAAGAAAACACTTACCTTGGCTCTGCTCAACTCATGGATACTCAACTCAATGTAAAGTTGTAAAACACATGTGATACACACACACACACACATACACACACACACACACACACACACACACATATATATATATATATATATATATATATATATATAAAGCCTAAAAGCAATTGAAGAGAGTCTTAGTGCATTAAAGATAAAGCAATAAATAACTTAACTTTACTCATTTAATTGAATATAGCAAATGTGGGAGATTTTCCAACCGACAACCATCACTATGAGCCTAAGTGATGGTAGAATGTTTAACCTCACACCGCCAAGGACAATCCTATACCTTGCCATCAGTATAGGACGTTACTTAACTTACTGGATCCACTAGGTTAACTTAAGTGATCTTATAAAAATTATCATCCTTTATTGGCCATCATGGCTACATGGTTTATGGAGACTTCAGTTATTATGAAATCGCTTCCCCACATCGATGATCAATACTACTCAAAATAATATACTTAGCTCATGTGGTTTTAAAACAACTTCTTTTTCTAGGTTGAGATAATTATTCAACATTTAGTTTGTAAGCTCACTTGGAATCAATGTTCCCTTTTCTTGCTCTAATATTTTTTGGGAAATCTTAATTTCCTCTTATTTTAAATGTGTTTTTTTTTTATTAACTCTTAGGGAATACTTAGTTCCCTTATAGCTTTTGAGAAATGAACTCAACTCTTTACTTTTAATTAGCTTGAAACTTGAGTCTTAAAACAACTGTTAGGAAATACTTATTTCCGCTATAACTTTCGAGAAATGAACTGAAATCTTTACAGAAGTTGAAATTTGAAGACAGTCTTAGTGCACTAAAGATAAAGCAATAAATAACTTAACTTTACTCATTTAATTGAATATAACTTATGTGGGAGATTCTCCAACTGACAACCATCACTATGAGCCTAAGTGATGGTAGAATGTTTAACCTCACACTGCCAAGGACAATACTATACCTTGCCATCAGTATAGGACATTACTTAACTTACTGGATCCGCTAGGTTAACTTAAGTGATCATATAAAAATTATCATCCTTTATTGCCCATTATGGCTACATGGTTTATGGAGACTTCAGTTATTATGAAATCGATTCCCCACATCGATTATCAATACTAATCCAAATAATATACTTAGCTCATGTGTTTTAAAACAACTTCTTTTTCTAGGTTGAGATAATTATTCAACATTTAGTTTGTAAGATCACTTGGAATCAATGTTTCCTTTTCTTGCTCTAATCTTTTTTGGGAAATCATAGTTTCCTCTTATATTAAATATGGTTTTTTTTATTAACTCTTAGGGAATACTTAGTTTCGTTATAGATTTTGAGAAATAAACTCGACTCTTTACTTTTAATTAGCTTGAAACATGAGTCTTAAAATAACTGTTAGGAAATACTTAGTTAACTTTCGAGAAATGAACTGAAATCTTTACAGAACGTGAAATTTGAATCTTAAAAACAAAGTTAAAACGTTGTTAAAGACTTTTGAAAACTTTTCAAAACATTGCTTTGACTTGCTTCTTAACTTCTTTAACTTTGATCTTTACTTTCCTTGAATTGAATTTATGGATTCAAGGTTCATGGTCTCATGTTTATGTATGATTTTAGAATCAACTAGGAAATATAGGCACATCACTTAGAAATTAGTACAAAAAGATAAGGGAAGAGTGGGGAGAACTGGCGTCCCTGGCGCTCTGAGAGGCGCGAGGCGCCTACCCTCATCTTAGAGAGAGAAGGCTGGGGCGCTCGGGCTGGTGTTGCTCCCCAAGGTCCTACGAATAGAGACTGTCCTTTAGGGCTATGAGAGGCGCGGCGCCCCAACCCTTGTACCATAGGTGTTCTCAACTTTCCTCCTTAGTTTTTCACCTCTAAATCCTTTAAACTTCCATGGTTCTTTCCCCTAAACAAATAGGATCATTAATACCCTCAATATACAATGGGTTCCACCCGAAATCACACTCATAAACATGAATCAAAACATCATTAACACAACTATCAAGAATTCAACGAAAACTTCAACAATGTGCTTCAAGAACTCATTTTCTACACAATCAAATAGCTTAGATTCACTGAATTAAAAAAAGGTTGGTGTGTGGGTGAACTAACCCAACACTATGTGATGTCACATACCTTTTTAGGGATCACCCCCAATGAATTCCACACGCAAAGGTTGAGCGTTCTTGGCGATTCTTTATTTATCTCTTCTTCTCTCTCTTCTCCAAGCCCTATCAAGAATTCTCTTTTTCTTAAACTGAACAAGTCTTGTTTTTACCTCAATTTAATTCCTAAGAATTATTTGATTTAGGTAAGGAAAAGACAACTTTGCGCTTCCCAAATCTGGATTTGACTTTCCTTAATACAACAACAAACTTTCGAAAGGCATAACTCACTCATACGATATCAAAATTGCACAAACTCAGCAGCGTTGGAAAGAGTATTCCAAGGTTTTACAAACCATACCTGGAAATACTCCTCACTTATCTTGAGCTAGGGGTTATTGTATTTTTAAAATGGTCAAACTCACTTTCTTTGACTTAAAATTTTGTTTCCATATTTTGTTATTCTTTTCAAAAATAAGTATTTTCCATATTTAAACTCATTTCTAGTTCATTATAGTTGCGAGATGTTAAAATATCTCCCTCTTGGTAACATTCGTCTTTAAATGAGAATACTCTTCCTAGACTTAAGGTAGTAACAACATGTTCCAACACCAACTAAAAATTGGAACCACACAACATGTTTACTCAAAATTAGATAGTACTAAGAAAAAAATTAGTACCTTGGTCTGCAATTTCTCCGGATTCAAAGATATGTGGATATATCTTCTTCATATCCTCCTCAGCTTTCCAGGTAGCTTCTTCAACAAATTGGTTCCTCCAAAGGACCTTGACCGATGCTTCCTCTTTTGTTCTGAACTTGTAAACTTGGCGATCTAGAATTTGCACCAGAATATCCTCATAAGATAAGTTATCATTGATATCAATATTCTTAGTTGGGATGATCACGGAAGGATCATCCATGCACTTCTTCAACATGGAGATATGAAACAACAGATGAACTACTGCTAACTCTTGTGGTAGCTCCAACTAAAAGCTTCATTACCAATCATTTTGGCGATACGATAAGGTCCAATATACAGGGGACTGACTTTCACCTTCTGAAAAAACCTCATAACACACTTCATCGGTGAAACTTTCAGATATACCAAATTATCTACTTTGAACTCTAACGACATTCTCCTGACATTAGTGTATTTTTTTAACGACTCTGCGCCGTTTTTAACCTCCCTTAAGTCACCTTCACTTTCTTCATAACTTAGTGAACTAAATCTTGTCCTATCAACCCTCCTTCAAGAACCTCAAATCATCCAATAGGAGATCTGCATCTTCTTCCATAAAAAGCTTTATAAGGAGCCATTTGGATGCTAGAGTGGCAACTGTTGTTGTAAGCAAGCTTAATGAGAGGTATGTTATCATTCCAATTTACCTTTAAATCAATCACACAAGTCCTTGACATATCTTCTAAGGTCTGAGTAGTGCGTACTGCTTGACCTTCAGTCTGAGGATGAAAGGCAATACTTAAGTTCACCTTTGAATCCAAACCTTTCTGAAAAGATTTCAAGAATTATGCAATTCTATCTTAAATAATGGAGACCATAACCCTATGAAGCCTTACCACTTATTTAATATATAACTTAGCATAAACCTCTACCGAATGGATAGTCTTTACTGGTAAAAAGTTCGCTGATTTTGTCATTCTATCGACAATCAACTAAATCAAATCATGTTGTATGTGAGATCTTGGTAACTTTGTGATAAAGTCCATATTAATAATCTCTCACTTCCATTCCAGAAGTTCTATATTTTGAGCTAAGCCTCCAGCCATTTGGTGCTCTACATTAACTTGTTGACAATTCAGGCACTTGAGAACAAACTCAGCAATGCCCTTCTTCATACCTTCACACCAATATACTTCTCTCATATTGCAATACATCTTTGTAGAACCCGGATGAATGGAATATATGGACCTATGAGCTTCCTCCATGATTCTCTCTTGGTGTCCATCCACCATAGGTACACACAATCTACCTTCATAATCAATACACCATCTCCCCCTTGTTTAAAAGCTATTACTCTTTGCTTTTAAACATTTGCCTTCAATTCAAGAAAAATAGGATCTTGCTCTTGCTTCTCTTTCACCTATGCCACTAATGATAATTCAGCTCCATTCGTCACCACTATGCATCCTTCTATGGAATCCATTAGTCAGACTCCTAAGCATGCAAGTCTATGAACATCTTTTGATACCTCTTTCTTCTCTTCCTTAAGATTGGCGGTACTACCCACACACAACCGACTTAAGTCATCAATAAGCACATTAGCCTTGCCTAAGTGGTAAAGAATGCTCATGCAATAATCCTTGAGCAATTCTAACCACCTTCTTTGTCTGAGATTAAGCCCTTATAAGTAAAAACATATTGTACGCTCTTGTGATCAGTGAATATATAAACATGAACACCATACAAATAGTGACGCCATATTTGTAAGGCAAAAACTACAACAACTAACTCTAAGTCATGGGTTGAATAGTTCTTCTCATGAACTTTCAACTATCTGGAAGCATGTGCTATAACCTTCCCATTCTGCATCAGGACACAACCCAAACAAATTCTAGATGCATCACAGTACACCACAAAACCTTGAGTACCCTCCGGTAAAGTCAAAATTAGGGCAGTAGTCAATCTCATTTTCAATTCGTGAAAGCTTTTCTCACAAGTTTCACACCATTGAAACTTAATTGTCTTCTGAGTCAACTTGGTCAAAGGATATGAAATAGACAAAAACCCCTCAACAAACCTTCTAAATTGTCCAACCGAACCTAACAACTCTTAATATCAGTTGGAGATTTGGTATAGTCCAACTCTTAACTGCATCTATCTTTTGGGTTTCAACTCCAATTCCATCATCGGAAATTATGTCGCCCAAAAATTCCACAAACTTAAGCCAAAACTCACATTTTGAGAACTTAGCATATAACTCCTTATCTTTCAAAGTTTGAAGAACTATTCTGAGATGACTAGAATGATCCTCTTCATTCCTTGAATTGATTAGTGTGTCATCATTGAAGACTATAACAAACATATCTAAATAATGTTTGAAGATCCTATTCATAAGGTCCATGAATGCTGCAGGCGCATTGGTCAAACCAAAAGACATGACCTAAAAACGATAATACCCATATCTGGTTCTAAAAGCTGCCATTGAAATATCACATTCCCTAACTTTCAACTAATGGTAGCCTTATTTGTGATCAATTTTCATAACGTAGGAAGCACCCTGAACCTGGTCGAAAAGATCCTCAATCCTTGGAAGAGAATATTTATTCTTGATGGTAATATTGTTTAATTTGCGATAGTCTATACACATCCTAAGGGAACAATCTTCATTCTCAAAACATGACCGGCGCGCCCCAAGGTTAGACACTTGGTCGAATGAAACTCTTATATAACAGATTTTTCAAATGTTCTTTCAACTCTTTCAATTATGTTAGTGCCATTCTATATGGCACAATAGAGATAGGACGAGTGCCTGGAATCATGTCTATGCCAATGTCTATTTCTCTCTAAGGAGGGACTCCGGGTAGATCATAAGAAAAGAGTTCTGAAAACTCTTTTACTATAGGAACTGAGCATGGGAGGTACCTAAACACTTAAGTCATTAACTCAGACTAAGTGATAGATACACCCCCTTGGAAACTAAATTGTTTGCTGCTTTACCATTCTCTCTCTCTCTCTCTCTCTCTCTCTATATATATATATATATATATATATATATATATATATGTAAAGCATAAAATCAATTAAAAACAATCTTAGTTCATTAAAAATAAAGCAATAAAAAACTTAACTTTACTCATTCAAAGTAATATAACTTATATTGGATATTCTCTAACCGACAACCATCACTATGAGACTAAGTGATGGGTACAACATTTTACCTCACGCAGTCGATGACAATGCTATACCTTGCCTTAGGTATAGGAACTAATTTAACTTATGTGATCATATAAAAAGTATGATCCTTTAATGCCCATGATGGCTACATAGTTTATGGAGTTGAGTTATTATGAAATCGCATCCCCATATTGATAATCAATACTACTCCCAAATATACTTAGCCCATGTGTTTTTAAAACAACTTCTTTCTTTAGGTTGAGATAATTACTCAACACTTAATTTATAAAATCTCTTGGAATCAATGTTCCCTTTTGTTGCTCAAATCTCTTCTGCAAAATCTTAGTTTCCTCTTTTCTTAAAGGTGAAAAAAATTTATAAACTCTTAGGGAATACTTAGTTCCCTTATAGCTTATGAGAAATGAACTCAACTCTTGACTCTTCACTTAGCTTGAAACTTGAGTCTTAAAACAACTTTTGGGGAATACTTAGTTCCCTTATAACTTTTGAGAAATGCACTAAAATCGTTACTCTTTACTTAACTTGAAAATTGAATCTTAAAAAAATTCTTACGGAATATTTAGTTCCCCTATAACTTTCGAGAAATGAACTCAACTCTTTACTGTTTACATAATTTTAGATTTGAGTCTTAAAAACAAAGTTAAAGCATTGTTAAATACTGCTGAAAACTTTTCAAAACTCTACTTTGACTTGCTTTTTCACTTCTAGACTTGACTCTTAGCTTCTTTGATTTTGATCTTAACTTTCCTTAATCGAATATGGATTTAAGGTTGATGATCCCATATTTATGGATGATTTGATGATTTTTAGATTTACTTTAGAGTGTTATAATCAACTAGGAAATATAGGTACATCACTTAGGAACTAGTACGAAAAGATAGGGGAAGAATGGGGAGAACGAGCATCCCTAGTTCTCTTACAGGTGCAGGGCACTAGACCTCATCTTATAGAGAGCAGGCTGGGACACTCTTGCTTTCGTGGAGCTTCGAGGCCCTACGGACAGAGACTGTCCTTTAAGTCTATGGGAGGCACGGCGCCCCAACCCTGGTGCCCATGTGTTCTTTACTTTTCTCCTTCATTTTCACCTCTAAATCCTCTAAACATCCATGGTTCTTTCCCCAAACAGTTAGGATCATTCATACCCTAAATATACAATGGATTCAACAAAAATAACACTCGGAAACATAAATCAATACTTCGAAAACACAACTATTAAGAATTCAAAGAAAACTTGCGCAATGTTCTTCAAAAACTCAATTGCTTAACATTCAAATATCTTAGATTCGCTGAATTAAAAAAGGGTTGGCATGTGGGTGAACTAGACCAACACTATGTGATCTCACATACCTTTTTAGGGATCACCCCTGACGAATTCCACAGACAAAGCTTGACTGTTCATAGCGATTCTTTATTTCTCTCCTGTTCTGTGTGCTTCTCTCTCTTCTCCCAGCCCTAGCGTGAATTATCGCTTTCCTAAACTGAGCAAAGTCCTGTTTTTACCCCAATTTAATTCCTAAAAATATTAAATTAATATTGGTAAGGAGAAGACAACTTTGACCTTCCCTAATCCGGATTGAACTTTCCTTAATCTTGCAACCCAACTTCAAAAAGGAGTAACTCACTCATAGGATATCAAAATCGCACAAAATCAGCGTGTTGGAAAGATTATTTTAAGGGATTTGAAACCATACTCTGTACCTACTCCTAACTCATCTTGATCTAGGGTTAAGGTCATTTGGAAATGACCAAACCTCACATTCTTGACTTGGACAAATTTTCCTCATTTTCTTATTATATTCAAAAATAAATATTTTCATATTGTAAACTCTTTTCTAGATCTTTCTAGTTGCGAGATGTCACACCAGTCCGAGGATATCCACTCTCGTATCCTCATTTGTTGAGGGGTCGGACAAGATTTTGAAAGAAATAAAAGAAGATGTGTCGACCCTTATCCAGACCGTCACCTTCCATTCCTTGTCGATCAAGCACTTGGAGACCCATATTCGTCATATCTCGTCTCATTTGAACACGAGACAATAAGGGGGTTTGCCTAGTGATACTATGACTAACACAAAGAATGAGGTTTAAGTGTGGACATGCGTTATTCCACGACGTTCACTAAGGCGTTGCTTGGTAGACACCCACGTCTTATTTTCTTTCTTTTTAAGTTTGAAATAATGATGTGTTGAATGTGCAAGTCAAAGTGTGGAAAATGTTTGAGAAATGCAGGTTGGCGAGCTAAAGGTCAAGTCAGCGCATCGCTGAAGAGGTCAGCTATCCCCGACCTAGATAGCTGGTGGTACCAAGACAACTTAAAATTTGAGGGTGTAAAATTCAGAGTGCTAAGGAAATTACTAGTGAATCGATGACCAGGTCGGTGATCATGATCTAATCTGCCGTTTGGACCCCCATATCAAATGAAGGTCCTGTAACATTCAGCGAGGTAAGTTACCACATGGCGTATGTCGACTGGGTCAGTAAGCATGTCTAATCTCGCCAAATGTGCAAGAACTGGATTGTTTTTAAAGGCCAAAGGTTATAACGATCAAACTCATTCACTTTTGAACGTCCCAAACTCACTCACGCACATTAGTTTATATATTTATGAATTTTTGGTGAATTTTAGTCATTGATTTGTGTTCGAATTGGGAATAATTTGCCGCCTAGCATTCCAATCTTTATTATTTGAAAAAAAGTTCTGTTTTTTGAATGATGAGTTTATATTTATCGAATTTGTACTCATTTAACATGATCTCATATTGTTGTCATGTACTAGTCCTTTTTGAGAGTTTTAGTATGTATGAATGCTTGTTTCAATTTTATAGTTGTCACGACCGGGGAGCACCCCCTAGAAGCGACACGGCGTACTTGACCTCTCAGATGTCTTGTACAAGCCCTTAGACATCTTTCATCGCACATATATGAAAATTAGTGTGGAATTAAAACTTTTCATCACAATAGTAAAACTCTTTTATAAAATCATAAGAAAGAAACGAAGTGTCTTCACAACAATCTTAGACACATATTATATCATAGGGTCACGACCCTTACATCTATTTAAAAGAAACTATTAGTCTATTACAAAGTCTTTGAAAAAGGAAACTAAAACATAAGACATCTCCACGAACATATGAGAAAATACTAATCTTGAGAGAATGCTATTTCCCAAGCTTCAACTTCTAAGAATATCCTCACTTGCCACTACACTTGTAGACATAGAAAACATATGGAATTAGGACATTGAATGCAATAAGTATGGTTTACATGCAATAAAACCATGCGAAAAGGGATATGTGTTTTAATACATACTTTTTATGCTCTTTGGATACAAACCTCATAAACAAGCATAAGAATTATCTTCAAAGTCAACATTCACATATAAAACATATTCAAGTAATCCATAAGATACAACCATAATCACTTAAGATCCATATAAATATTTAGACCTCCTACCAAAGGTTATCCAAAGACCCACCTAAGTAAGATATGAAGCGACCGGCCATACTGTAACATTTTGAAAACGTAAGACGTGTCGTTAAGCCTCACATAGGTGTCAGGAAGTCTAGACACTGTTTTTAAGGTTAGTTTCATGAAAATACATCACTTAGGAAGTTTTGGAACAAAAATGTTTAAGAACGTCCAAGACGTCCGAAAGTTAGTCTATAGAGGTGCTAGCGTGCCTTGGCCTATTTGACTAGGTTTTAAGGGTCGGAATTTAACAAAGTCTGAGAAACGTATGTGTAACACGTGTTAGGGATGTTTCAAGGTTGAAACGTCTAGGTAAGACTCTCCAAGGACCAACCAAGGGCCCTTGAGGAGGACCCTAGTGTTAGAAGCAACACTGTCTGGCAGTGTGTAATCGACGGCGAAGGAGACGGGCCGTGTGTGGACAAACGGGGCGTCGATGCCTTTGTTGTACCATACTTAGACATGTTGAGGAAGACCCTCTCCTTCACAGTCTCTGAAATCAATGACGTAATGCAGGACGAGAGGGGTAGAGCCCGTCGACTCATAGACGGCCCGTCGTTCGGGGTCTCGTTTGTGAGGGTCCAGTTTGCTGTCTAATTTAAGATGGTTTTATTTAATTAGTTATACGGTTAGGTGGTTTAATTAGGGGTTAAGGGAGTTTAATTAAGTTGATTTAAGACCCTATATAAATAATCCCAACCCTCATTAATGTAACGCAACTCTAAAACAAATCTCTCTACCTTCTCTCTACTTTCTCTCTCTATTGGAAGACTCCATTGAAGTTAAGTCTAGGAGGTGATTTGGAGCTAAAAAGGGGTGTATTCATCTTCAATTTCTCATCAAGATAATAAGATGGTATCTCTTCACCTTTGAGACCTCTTTCCCCAAAGGGTTCATCCAAATTGATTTCAAAAGTTTGTGATTTCTAATGGGTATCATCCAATTCCGAAATTGATGTTGTGGATTGAGTTGATGATGTTTATCTTAGGTTAATATGAGTTGATTAACATGTATTCTAACTTAATTGGAGTAAGGGTTGATGGTAAGACCTTGATGAAGGTAAAATTGTGAAGAATACTTGGTAAGTCTTGTGACCTTATCCTTTGTTTCAATTATGGTTAATTGTGATTAAGTCATAATGATTGTATTGGAGCATGCTTTGTATAGAATTTATAGGTTGGTATTATGTTGAATTGAAATGTCTTGGTATGGTTGTGAGGTTAATTAAGGTGTAAACTAATAAGGGTGATGATGATTGGCGAATGTGCCTTGTTATTGAAAAGCTATAAAGTGTTAACCTTACTTGTGAGAATTGTGATGAAAGGCTTTTACTCATGCAATTCCTATTAAGCTATTATGATGACGATTATATAAGGTCTAGACCCTATTACCTAAACTAGGTTATGATTTTTAAATAAAGACTAAAGACATTTCAATAAGGGACTAGCTTAGCACCGAGTGAACTTGACAATGGGAGGTAATGGCTTTCCAATAGAGGAAGTGTTATCCTTTGGTCCTATATGTGATGTTGACTCCCCATTGAGGGATACTCATTTCATTGATTCCCATGAGATGAGGCCCCAATTACCAACAGGTATGTAGAGGGAATTTCCTATCTCTTAGTTCTTGAACTATGTTTCCCCCATAGGAAGACTAGCTAGTTGATCCACCTAGAAAGCTACGTTTATGTTAGGTATTACCTTGGCCAGTAGACCACCTTCCATAGGTGTAAGGTTTATGACACCGGATTCTAAATTAGCTCATGTGGTCTATGTCGGTTAAGTCAAGTGTTCCCTAAACTAAAATGAAGTAATGATGTATAGGCTAACTAAGGTGACTTGAAAGGTTAGACTTAACTTAGGTAGGGGTATGGGACTCTACCTAGGTCTTGCACTAGTTTGCCTTGATAGGATCTTTAGGAGGTCAATATTATGTGTGTAAGTGATGATAAAAAGGTAAATGACCTTATGTGATGATTATGATGCTTATGAACATGTAATTTGTTCTTGTTGATTAAAGTATGAACTTATGTATGTTGAATGTTTTGTTATATGAAGTAAGTTACTATTTGTGATTCTTGTTAGGTTACTTGATTGAGTAGGGTTATGGGGCTTTACTTGATCATTGCACTTGTGGATTCATAAGGGTTATTTATGGTTGTCTTGCTTTACTAGTTCACATGATTAACTCTTATCTATACTTGTAATATGATTACTTGATGTTAGGGTTATGTGAGATTATGGGTTCAAATATGTGATATGCATATTGTTGCTTTGACTTGATTAAGCATGTTTAATTGGTTAGTCTAGTTGTTGATTATGCATAAAGACATGAAATGACATGATTTAACTAAATGTCCCTTTTTAGCAAGTTTGATTGTTATATGGGCATATGGTCTCATACTTAGTACATGTGGCTTACTAACCCCATTTTCTCCCTTTTTCCCCCAAACACTTTATGTTTCGGTCGTTGAGGTTTGGTTCAAGGCAATTGAGAAGAAATCTTGGATACTCTTATCATCCAAGTGGTAGGTCCTCATTTCCCCGAGGATGATGCCGATATTCTACCTACGGATTGTTTAGCTATTATGATACTTATGTTGATTCTATCTTTCATTTGAAGACAAATTAGTATAAAGCCTATATATGGCTTACTTTTATTGTTGTAGGGCTATGCCTGTGTTGTATTGTTGATCTAGATGGTTTATGAGATGAGACAGATTTTATGACTCTAATTCTATCTTATATATTTGTATGACTAAAAGTAGAAGACTAAGTAATCTTCCTATACGAACGGGTCTATGTATACTATATATTATACTATTATGTGTATGTAGAGGTCTATGTAAACCTCGGATTAGATATAGTTAAAAAGTTTTAATATTTCCGCATATTTTAGCCAATGCATGTTATGATGAAGGCTAAGAGGCTAGTCTTAGTCCTCGAAGAGGACGATGACGCCGGTTACGTCTAGGAGTGCTCCCCGGATGTGACAAACTTGGTATCAGAGCCTGAGGTTAAATAGCCTTGATAACTATGTCTCTCTCAACCACGTCTATGTAGATTCGTATTCTTAATTGTGAAGCGCGCCACACTTATGAATAGAAATCTATATGATGCTTAGGAATCTCACTTTTCTTGGAAATCGAAAGTCGTGCCTCTAGAGTAACTATTATGTGCTTTTGTCTTAACCTTGTACTTTTGGTTATAGGCAATGAATACTCGAAGGATTGCGGCTAGGAGGCTTGAGGAGGAGGTTTCTCCTCCCCGTGTTGAAGAAGATCCTCCACTTGAAGAGGGGGTTAATGTTGAGCAAGTTCCGGCCAACCCTCCACCCTTGTCTGATGGAGACATAAGGGCTGCCCTTCTCCAATTGGCTCAAGCCTCCACTCTCCAAGCTCAAGCTATGGCGTCCCAAGCCAATCGGGACATTGTTCACCGAGCCCCTCAACAAGTCTCTACTATGGCTTCTCGACTAAGGGACTTCACTAGGATGAATCCGCCTACCTTCTATGGTTCTAGGGTTGATGAGGACCCTCAAGAGTTCATCGATGAGGTGTATAAGGTTCTCTTTACTATGGGGTTGAGTTTGAGTTAGAAGGCCGAGTTAGCCACATATAAACTCAAGGATGTGGATCAAACTTGGTATGTTCAATGGAGGGATAATCGGCCTCTTCCTGGTGGACCAATAACATGGGAGGTATTCAACAAGGCATTTCTTGATCGATTCTTCCTTAGAGAGATGAGGGAGGCCAAAGTGGTGGAATTCATCAACCTTCGTCAAGGAGGTATGCGTGTTCTTGAGTATTCTATGAAGTTTTCTAAGTTGTCGAAATATTCTCCTTCTTTGGTTCCGGATCTGATAGATGAGATGAGCCGCTTCGTCATGGGTGTATCGGATGATCTTTAAGAAGAATGTCATTCGTCCATGCTTCATGATAATATGAAAATATCTCAGCTTATGGTGCATGCTAGGCAAGTTGAGGAAGCTCGGGCTAGGAGAAAGGCAAGAGATGCTAAGAAGACAAAGTCCTTTGAAACAGATTCTTCCAAGAGTAGGCTTCAGATTCAAGACAAGACTAGGTTCAAAAAGCGATTTTCAAATCATGTTCCATCCGAGTTCCCTAAGACTCGTGAAGATAATGGTTCAAAGCCGAGAGCTCAAAAGGGTAAAAGTGGTAACTCACCTAATGGGAAGCCGACATGTGCCAAGTGTGGAAAGGGTCATTTCGGTGAGTGTTTGGTTGGAACGGGTAATTCTTTTGGTTGTGGAAAGAATGATCACAAGATTCGAGATTGTCCTAACATGAAGGGGCAATAGAATAGTGGTAAAGCAAGTGATTTTAGTGATGCTCGAAAGAAGAACCACTTCTATGCTCTTCGTACTAAGGGTGAGCAAGAGACCTCTCCTGATGTGGTGACCGGTATGTCACAAGTCTTTGCTATTGATGTTTATGCTTTACTTGATCCGGGAGCTACCTAGTCTTTTGTTACTCCTCTTGTAGCTAAAAAGTTTGATATTTTACCGGATATTTTGCATGAGCCTTTCTTAGTGTCTACACTGGTGGGTGAGTGGGATGTTGCAAAGAGGGTTTATAGGAATTCTCCTTTTGTATTGCCCAATAGAGTTTCTAATGTTGATCTAGTTGAACTAGATATGCTTGATTTTGATATTAGTTTGGGTATGGATTGGTTGCATTCTTGTTTTGCCACTATTGATTGTAGGACAAGGGTAGTGAGGTTCAATTTCCCAAATGAACCCATTGTTGAGTGGAAGGGGGGAAGTTCTATTCCTAGAGGTCTTATCATTTCTTGTTTGAAGGCTTGCAAAATGATCTCTAAGGTCTGCCTATATCATATAGTGAGAGTCCAAGATCTTGACTCCTAAATTCCTCCCATTGAATAGGTACCCGTAGTGAGTGAATTTCTGGAGGTCTTCCCTAATGACCTTCCCGGTATTCCTCCCGAATGGGAAACTGATTTTGATATCGATTTGCTACCGGAAACAAACCTTATTTCGATTCCTCCTTATCGAATGGCTCTGACCGAATTGAAGGAGTTGAAGGCACAACTTAAGGATTTTCTAGACAATGGCTTTATAAGGCCTAGTATTTCTCCATGGGGTGCTCCGGTCTTGTTCGTGAAGAAGAAAGATGGGTCCTTGAGAATGTGTATTGATTATCGCCAACTCAACAAAGTAACAATCAAGAACAAGTATCCTCTCCCGTGGATTAATGATTTATTTTATCAACACCAAGGGGCAAGCAACTTCTCCAAAAATGACTTGAGGTCGGGGTATCACCAACTAAGGGTGAGAGGTGAGGATGTACCAAAGACGGCCTTTCTGACTCGTTATGGCCACTATGAGTTTCTCGTTATGTCCTTTGGTCTCACTAATGCTCCGGCGGCGTTCATGGACCTAATGAACATAGTATTTCAAAGTTACCTAGATTCATTTGTCATTGTGTTCATTGATGACATCGTGTTATATTCGAAGAACGAAGGTGATCACATGGGTCATTTGAGTGTGGTATTGCAAACCCTTAAACAGCATCAATTGTTTGCCAAGTATAGCAAATGATAGTTTTGGTTGAGGTCGGTAGCATTTCTTGGTCACATCATCTCTAGTGAAGGATTTGAAGTTGATCCAAGGAAAACGGAAGCGGTGCGGAATTGGCCAAGGCCATTGACTCCAACTGATATATGGAGTTTTTTGGGTCTTATGGGTTATTATTGGAGGTTCGTGGATAGTTTTGCGTCCATTGCATCTCCTTTGACTACTTTGACCCAAAATAGTAAGAAGTTTGAGTTGTCCGAAGCATGTGAAAAGAGCTTCCAATTATTGAAAGATAGGCTTACTTCGGCTCCGGTTTTGACACTACCGGAAGGTACAAAGGGCTTTGTGGTTTATTATGATGCATCCCGTGTTGATTTGGGGTTTGTGCTTATGTAACATGGGAAGGTTATTGCCTATGCTTCTAGGCAACTTAAGGTGCATGAGAAGAACTATCCCACTCATGACCTTGAATTAGCGGCCGTGGTGTTTGCTTTGATGATTTGGAGGCATTATTTGTATGGAGTCCATGTTGATATGTTAACCGATCATAAAAGTCTCCAATACGTGTTTACCCAAAAGGAGTTGAATCTCTGGCAAAAAAATGGCTAGAGTTATTGAAGGATTATGATATGAGTGTTATTTATCATCCGGGCAAGGAGAATGTGGTAGCGGATGCTCTAAGCCGTTTGTCTATGGGTAGTGTTTCTCATGTTGATGAAGCAAAATGGGACCTAGTGAAAGAGGTTCATCGATTGTCTAGATTGGGAGTTAGATTGGAGGATTCTTCAAATGGTGGTGTGTCGTACATATTAACTCCGAATTATCTTTGGTTGTTGAGGTGAAGTCTAAACAACACCTTGATAAACCATTAATGGAGTTGAAAGAATCGGTTCTTGGCAAGTTTAATGAGTCCTTCTTCTTAGGGGGGGATGGTGTTTTGAATTATCAAGGGCGGTTGTGTGTTCCTAATATGGATGATTTGAGGAACCGTATCTTTGAGGAAGCTCAAAGGTCCCATTATTCCATTCATCCGGGGTCAACAAAGATGTATCATGACCTTAGAGAGGTGTATTGGTGGGAAGGTTTGAAAAGGGACATAGTGGAGTTTGTTGCTAAGTGTCCAAATTGCCAACAAGTGAAAGTTGAGCGTCTAAAACCGGGTGGCTTACTACAAGAAATCCAAATTCCTACTTGGAAGTGGGAAGACATCAATATGGATTTTGTGGTAGGTTTGCCTAAGACCCAAAAAGGGTATGATTCCATTTGGGTGGTGGTTGATAGGTTGACCAAGTACGCTCATTTCATTCCCGTCAAGGCTACTTATTCGGCGGAAGATTATGCTAAGATCTTCATAGACGTGATTGTGTGTCACCATGGTATTCCGTTATCCATCATATCGGATAGGGCTGCACAATTCACAACTAGGTTTTGGAGGTCATTTCAAGAAGGGTTGGGTACTAAGGTGAAGTTGAGTACCGCTTTTCATCCTCAAACAGATGGTCAAGCGGATCATACTATTCAAACACTTGAGGATATGTTTAGAGATTGTGTCATCGATTTCAAAGGGAGTTGGGACAAGCATTTGCCTTTGGTAGAGTTTGCTACAATAATAGCTTTCATTCATCCATTTCCATGGCTCCCTATGAAGCCTTGTATTGTAGGAGGTGTAGGTCTCCTATTGGGTGGTTTGAAGTTGGGGAGTCCTCAATTCTTGGTCCCGACTTGATCTATAAGACATTGGAAAAGGTTCATGTAATAAGGAACCGGTTGCAAATGGAATATAGTCGGCAAAAGTCCTTTGCCGACAATAGGAGAAGGGATCTTGAGTTTGAGGAAGGTGACAAAGTGTATTTGAAGATTTCTCCTATGAAAAGAGTTGTTAGGTTTGGGAAGAAAGGGAAGTTGAGCCCTTGGTATGTGGGTCCCTATGAGATCTTTCAAAGGGTAGGTAAGGTGGCCCATGAGTTGAAGTTGCCAAGTGAATTGGGTTTGGTTCATCCGGTCTTTCATGTCTTCATGCTTAAAAAGTGTGTGGGCGATCCCTAGTCCATTCTTCCTATCGAGGGCCTTGGGATCAAGGATAACCTCTCTTATGAGGAGGTTCCGGTCCAAATTCTTAATAGACAAGTGAAAAGGTTGAGGAACAAAGAGGTTGTATCCGTAAAATTGTTATGGAGGAACCACTTAGTTAAGGGTGCTACATGGGAGGCCGAGGCCGACATGAAGTCCCGATATCCTCATCTTTTTGATGATTGAGGTTAGTCATCCTTTTTATTAGTTTAAATATGATTAGTAATTGAAGTCCTTTGATTTTTGGGTGATGAAATGCGAAAGATGAGTTTTTGAATTATGGGCAGTGAGATGCTAGTGATTTGCTTCCAAAAATGTGAATTTTTGTTTTGGCTTGTTTTGATTCATGGAATGCATTTTGACATGTTGAGTCTTTAAATGTTTAGTATGATGTTAATAAGTTGAATTTTAATCTAATTGACTCATGTTAGTCATGTTAAGCTCAAATGGTTGTTGTGAGAAGAAAGTACCTCATGAGGTGATGTTGAGTCGCATATTTGGTAATTGAAATTTTGAATTGATTTGATTGAAGTGATATGTATTATATTGTATTGAAATGATGTTGGTTGGGCTGCTAGTCTTGAGTCTATTCCTTCCTTTGAAAGAATTTTAGTGTCATTTGTGGACGAATGTTCCTAAGGGAGGGGGGGATAATGTAACATTTCAAAAACGTAAGATGTGTCTTTAAGCCTATCATAGGTGTCGGGAAGTCTAGACACTGTTTTTAAGGTTAGTTTCATGAAAATAGCTCACTTAGGAAGTTTTGGAATCAAAATGTTTAAGAACGTCCAAGACGTCCGAAAGTTGGTCCATAGAGGTGCTAGCGTGCCTTGGCTTATTTGACTAGTTTTTAAGGGTCGGAATTTAAAAAAATCTGAGAAAAGTATGTGTAACACGTGTTAGGGATGTTTCAAGGTTGAAACATCCGGGTACGACTCCCCAAGGACCAACCAAGGGCCCTTGAGGAGGACGCTAGTGTTAGAAGCAACACTGCCTGGCAGTGTGCAATCGACGACAAATGAGATGGGTCGTGTGTGGAAAAACGGGGCGTCGATGCCTCCGTTGTCCCATACTTAGACCTGTTGAGGAAGACCCTCGCCTGCACAGTCTCTGAACTAAACGACGGAGTGCAGGACGGGATGGGTAGAGCTCGTCGACTCACAGATGGCCCGTCGTTCGGGGTCTCGTTTGTGAGGGTCGAGTTTGCTGTCTAATATAAGATGCTTTCATTTAATTAGTTAGAGGGTTAGGTGGTTTAATTAGGGGTTAAGGGAGTTTAATTAAGTTGATTTAAGACCCTATATAAATACTCCCAACCCTCATTAATCTAACACAACTCTAAAACAAATCTCTCTACCTTCTCTCTACTTTCTCTCTCTATTGGAAGACTCCATTGAAGCTAAGTCTAGGAGGTGATTGGGGGATGGAAAAGGGTGGATTCATATTCAATTTCTAATCAAGATAATAAGGTATGGGATCTCTTCACCTTTGAGACCTCTTTCCTCAAAGGGTTCATCCAAATTGATTTCAAAAGTTAGTGATTTCTAATGGGTATCATCCAATTCCGAAATTGATGTTGTGGATTGAGTTGATGATGTTTCTTTTAGGTTAATATGAGTTTATTAACATGTATTCTAACTTAGTTGAAGTAATTGTTCATGGTCTTGCCTAAATTGAAGAATATGTTCCCAAGTCCTTAACCCTAGGTTGTGTTCTTGGTTTAGATTGTAATTGTTCATTCAATTGACTCGTTATGGGTTGTATTACTTGTATATGGTGTTGATATTCTTCCAATGAACAAATTAGGATGATGATTAGTCTTTCGTGCTAGTTCTTGATAGATGATCTAGGGTAGGGTGAATTGACTAAATCCTACGTTTGATCTACTATTGAATTGTCAAGTAATGACTCTTTTTTACTTGTGATTTCATTGGTTTTTGAATTATGGTGATTTGATGACCTAATTGGTTTGAATTAAGGGTTGATGGTAAGACCTTGATGAACGTGAAATTGTGAAGAAGACTTGGTAAGTCTTGTGACCTTATACTTTGTTTCATTTATGGTTAATTGTGATTAAGTCATGATGATTGTATTGGAGCATGCTTTGTATAGGATTTATAGGTTGGTATGATGTTGAATTGAAATGTCTTGGTATGGTTGTGAGGTTGATTAAGGTGTAAAGTAATAAGGGTGATGATTATTGCCAAATGTGCCTTGTTATAGAAAACCTATAAAGTGTTAACCTTACTTGTGAGAATTGTGATGAAAGGCTTTTACTCATGCAATTCCTATTTAGCTATTATGATGACGATTATATAAGGGCTAGACCCTATGACCTAAACTAAGTTTGATTTATAAATAAAGACTAAAGACATTTCAATAAGGGACTAGCTTAGCACCGAGTGAACTTGACAATGGGAGGTAATGACTTTCCAATAGAGGAAGTATTATCCTTTGGTCCTATATGTGATGTTGACTCCCCATGAGGGATACTCATTTCATTGGTTCCCATGAGATGAGGCCCCAATTACCAATAGGTATGTAGAGGGAATTTCCTATCTCTTAGTTCTTGAACTATGTTGCCCCCATAGGAAGACTAGCTAGTGGATCCACCTAGAAAGCTACGTTTATGTTAGGTATTACCTTGGCCAGTAGACCACCTTCTATCGGTGTAAGGTTTATGACACCGGATTCCACATTAGCTCATGTGGTCTATGTCGGTTAAGGCAAGTGTTCCCTAAACTAAAATGAAGTAATGATGTATAGGCTAACTAAGGTGCCTTGAAAGCTTATACTTAACTTAGGTAGGGGTATGGGACTCTACCTAGGTATTGCACTATTTTTCCTTGATAGGAGCTTTAGGAGGTCAATATTATGTATGTAAGTGATGATAAAAAACTAAATGACCTTAAGTGATGATTATGATGCTTACAAACATGTAATTGGTTCTTGTTGAATAAAGTATGAACTTATGTATGTTGAAGGTTATGTTATGTGAAGTAAGTTACTATTTGTGATTCTTGTTTGGTTACATGATTGAGTAGGGTTATGGGGATATCATTGCACTTGTGGCTTTATAAGGGTTATGTATGGTTGTATTACTTTACTAGTTCCCATGATTAACTATTATCTATACTTGTAATATGATTACTTGATGTCAGGGTTATGTGAGATTATGGGTTCAAATATGTGATATGCATATTGTTGCTTTGACTTGATTAAGTATGTTTAATTGGTTAGTCTAGTTGTTGATTGTGCATAAAGACATGAAATGACATAATTTAACTAAATGTCCCTTTTTAGCATGTTTGATTGTTATATGTGCAATATGGTCTCATACTTAGTACATGTGGCGTACTAACCCCATTTTCTCCCTTTTTTCCCAAACGCTTTAGGTTTCGGTCGTTGAGGTTTGGTTTGAGGCAATTGAGAAGAAATCTTGGATACTCTTATCATACAAGTGGTAGGTCCTCATTTCCCAAAGGATGATGCTGATATTCTACATAGGGATTGTTTAGCTATTATTACATTTATGTTGATTCTATCTTTCATTTGAAGACAAAGTAGTATAAAGCCTATATGTGGCTTACTTTTATTGTTGTAGGGCTATGCCCATGTTGTGTTTTTGATCTAGATGGTTTATGAGATGAGACAGATTTTATGACACTAATTCTATCTTATATATGTGTATGACTAAAAGTAGAAGACTAAGTAATCTTTCTATACGAACGGGTCTATGTATACTCGATATTATACTATTATTTGTATGTAGAGGTCTATGTAAACCTTCGATTAGATATAGTTAAAAAATTTAATTTTTCCGCATATTTTAGCCAATGAATGTTATGATGAATGCTAAGAGGCTAGTCTTAGTCCTCTAAGAGGACGACAATGCCGGTTACGTCTAGGGGGTGCTCCCCGGATGTGACACATACAACCCCTTCACACCCACCGAGATGATCCTCAATACTACCTTAAGTAAGAAAATTCCTTTTCATATTTTAAACTCTCCACCTAAGGTTACTCTGAGAATCACCTAAGTAAGACATGAAGATACCGCCCATACACCCTCTTCAAGCACACATAAGCAACCCTTAAAGCTACCATAGATAAGACCCTTTGTATTTAACATGCATTTAACCAAGTCAACATGTTTCATTAAATAATTTAAGAGACAAGTAATAATTATAGGACTTACCATAATGGTCATGGAGGACCTAGGGAACTGATCCTAGCACCTTGAAAGCATTCTCAAGTCATGTGTACAAAGCATCCCATTCCACTACCTACACGTTGTAGAACTTCTCCAACACTAGAATTCACATCCCATATGATGAGAATATGCAATAATCGACATACACCATACGAGCTAGGTATGGAATCTGGTGTCATAAGTACCCCACATCGCGGAAGGTGTTCTACTTTACAAAGGTAGAACTAGTAATCATCCCATGTTGGCGCATGGTTAAGGGCTACGAAGGGATTCTTTGTACTCTTGTCATCGTTGCTTTATGTATTGTGATGATCATGGCCTTGTTGGAAACTTACTTGATCTACTATGATGCTTTTTATAGTGATTATGTGAAGTATGATCATATCTATCTAAATGTGAGTAATGTGAAAGTATGTGTTTGATGAATTGATATTAGGTTATCATGTTAGACTATGACTATTTCCTTGTGCGTGTAGTCTTAGAGTTGATGCATGATTATTCCTACTTGACTATATGAGTTTATGATGGTTAGATTGATGATGTTATAGTAGTGTATAAGATGACTTATAGATGATAATGGTTATTCCTATGTACTTCTAGAATGATACGCAGTATGTGCTAAAGTGAAGTATGTTGTGTCTTGTTTTGGTAGACTTGTGTCCCTTACATGATGCATGTATGAATGTGAATATGAGATATCTTGGCGTAGGATGCTAAAGCCTCTTATTATTTAATGTATGAATGACATGAGACCTTGAATGATGTTAAGAAGGTTATTTATGTGAAACCTTGAACCTAGTGGTAAGGTCATGAAACATTGAAGTCAAAAGCCGTAATGTTATCTTTCTCGTAATTAATAATGCACTTAAGTTTGATTGGCTTGAACGACATCATATCACCCTTAGGAAAGTCATGATGATCTATCTTTGTCGCCATTGTAAGGTAGCCCTAGGGGACCTCTTTGGTAGGGTGAGTGTGATTGGGTTATGAATAAGATATGAAACCCCTTTGTATGTTCCTTTAATGTAAATTACTCTATGAGAACAAAGGCTATCACCAAGTGATTATGGTAAGGTAAGTATCTCTATTTAAAGGATGAGGATAGAGTACAAAGTGAGCCCTTCATATTCCAGAACCATCTGCCTACATGGAATGTGTCCAAGTTCTACCATTGAACAGTAGAACACGCTCATCGGAGTAGGTTACCACTCTGGATTCCATGTTTAGCTACCATGGTCTATGTCGATTATTGCCTATTCTCATCATGTGGGATACCTACTAGCATTGGAGAAGTTCTATGAAGTTTAGATGGTGGTATGGGACGCTATCTAGACATTGCACAATAGGCTTTGAAGATGTTAATGAGAGTCCCTAGGTCTTCTTCAAGACCATTACTTGAATGTCCTTATGTGATGAATGTCTCTTAAATGAACAAATGAATTCAATTACTTGAATGTCCTTATGTGATGATGTTTTCCTAGATATTTGTAATGTATAAGGTGTTATATGGTATGGTCATGAGCTGTTAAGTTTAGTCTCTACTCTTGTAATGTATAAGGACGAATGTTGTCCAAGTGGGGGAGAATGTAATACCTTGAAAATAACATAGGTAAGCTAGAGCATAACATGTTTGTCATGAGGGTCTAAGGTACTAAATTTGTTTATAAGGTGGTATTGAGGCAGTGACTAAGATGTTCGACAACTAAGTCACCTATATGCCTCATGTGTGGTTATGTGCCTATATGTATGTTTCATGAGTTAATGAGGTACTTATATGAGTTATTATAGTGTTTATAGGAAGTGTGTTTAGTTTCATGAAGTTTGGAGGTCAAACGTCCAAGAATGTCCATGACGTTCGAAAGGTTTGCTTTGAAACGACCTTGTGTGTCTTGGTATGTTTCGTCAAGTTTTACGTGTTCGTTTTGAATGAAATCGATGTGGGAAGTACTAAACTCATATACAAACATATTTGGATTGGAAATGTCTGGGTGAAAGCCCCCAAGGACCAACCAAGGGTCCTTGAGGAAGGACCCTTCTCAAGAGCCAAGACTGCCCAAAACAGTCCCAAACGACGGAGGCAGTAGACGACTTGTTGGCCAGTCGACGCCCTGTCGATGGGATTCGTTGGTCAAAAATTAGGCGTGGGAGGAGGCCCTGCCAAATACAAGCCTCAGTCCCAAACCACGGACCAGCAGGACGGTCCGTTGGTAGGGAAACGGGTCGTGGTTTGGCAACCGTCTGTGAGGGTTGGTTCCTCCGCAGCTTACTGTTAATTCTAGGGGTGAAGTAGTAAATTCACCCCACGTCCAAATAAGACTTTGGGAGGTTACTTAAGGGTACTTTGGGTATTTTAAACATGTTTATAAGCCTTAAACACTTAGGAGAATTCATTCTTCAAAATCAAAACCCAAAATATCTTAGAAATTCTCTAGAACTCCATTGAAGCCAAAACTCAAGGAAGAGCTTGGATTGGAGAACTGAGTGGTGATTCTTCATATAGTTCGTGGATTAAAATCATTGAGGTATGGTTGTTGATCCTTGAAACTCTATTCAATAAGGAGCCCAAAATTCAAAGAGTTTTCTAAAGTTTTGAAAGATGAACTTGTCCAATTTTTTTATCTATCCATGGGTTCTTGCATTAAAGGTTTTAAATCATTGAATATTGATTGAATTGTTGTTAATTGTATGATTTTAACTCAATTAAACTATGAACCCACTTAATTGATGAACCCTAGTTGTTGACTACTTTATGGGTTAAGTGATATTGACTTAATTCTTATGAATTCTAGTGTAGTTTTCTATGGGCTATTGAATGATGTAATAATTGTATTCAATTTATGTACAAGTTGTCTTAAATTGTTAAATCTATATTTAATTGACCTAGATTCATTGAGTACTATAGTTTTTATATTGAATTGATGTTCATGGCCATGGATAAGGCCTTATGATATTGAATTGGATGATTTAGCTATGGATTGAAGTGGTGAGAATGGATTGGTGGTACGCAGCCTTAATTCTCCTTATTTTAAGTAATGTATCTCTTGTATTATATGTGATTGGTATGGTCCACTTTTGGTGGCGGTGCTATCTTAATGATGTGGCTTTGTCGGAGTTGCTTTATGTATTGTGATGATCATGGCCTTGTCGGAAACTTAGTTGATCTACTATGATGCTTTTTGTAGTGATTATGTGAAGTATGATCATATCTATCTAAATGTGAGTAATGTGAAAGTATGTGTTTCCTGTATTGGTATTATGTTATCATGTTAGAGTATGACTATGTCCTTGTGTGTGTAGTCTTAGAGTTGATGCATGATTATTCCTACTTGAATATATGAGTTTATGATGCTTATATTGATGATATTATAGTAGTGTATAGGATGACTTATAGATGATAATGGTTATTCCTATGTGCTTCTAGAATGATATGCAGTATGTGCTAAAGTAAAGTATGTTGTGTCTTGTTTTGGTAGACTTGTGTCCCTTACTTGATACATGTATGAATGTGAATATGAGATATCTTGGCTTAGTATGCTAAAGCCTCTTAGTCTTGAATGTATGAATGACATGAGACCTTGAATGATGTTAAGAAGGTTATTTATGTGAAACCTTGAACCTAGTGGTAAGGTCATCAAACATTGAAGTCAAAAGCTGTAATGGTATCCTTCTTGTAATGAATGACAGACTTAAGTTTGGTTGGATGGAATGGCATCATATCATCCTTAGGAAAGTCATGACGAGCTTTCTTTGTCGCCATTGTAAGGTAGCCCTAGGGGTCCTCTTTGGTAGGGTGAATGTCATTGGGTTATGAATAAGATATGGAACCCCTTTGTAGGATCCTTTAATGTAAATTAGTCTATGAGAACAAACGCGACCACCGAGTGAGTATGGTAAGGTATGTAGCTCTAGTTAAAGGATGAGGCTAGAATACAAAGTAAGCCCTTCATATCCGGATTCCATGTTTATATACCACGGTCTATGTCAGTTATTGCTTATTCTCATCATGTGGGATACGTACTAGTATTGGAGATGTTCTATGAAATTTAGGTGGTGGTATGGGACGCTATCTAGACATTGCACAATAGGCTTTGAAGATGTTAGTGAGAGTCCCTAGGTCTTCTTCAAGACTATTACTTGAATGTCCTTATGTGATGAATGTCTCTTAAATGAACTAATTAATGTAATGACTTATGTTATGAAAGCATGTTAAATAAAGAAGTACTTTTCTAGAGTAGTTAAGGGTTGTCTAGTTAAGGTGTGAAGGGGGCATAGGAATGGTCACTTCGTATCTTACCTAGATAAGTCTTAAGAATGACTGTAGTTAGGGAAGTTGGTTGATTATGTAGACATGATCCAAACTTAGGTAGTCTTAAGGATTACTTAGGTAATCTTGGAGAGGCCAATCATGGATGTTATATCGTGATTTACTTGAGTAAGTCTTTTGATAACCTTTGGATGGGAGAATATCATATTATATGTATGTTGTTGTATTAAGTGAGAATGATTGTATCCTAGGTATTCTATAGGATCTCTTAAGTGTGTGTGTAAGGGATTGTATGGGCGGTCGCTTCACAACTCACTCAAGGGAACCTTAGAACCAGCTTTGGTAGGAGGATCTCATGTTCATATGGTTGGTGTATTTTAAGTGTGTGTATCTCATTATAGGTGGTCTTAAGGATCATTTAGCTGTGCCTACATAGCGTGTATGGGTGGTCTCTCTTTGTCTTACTGAAGTGAGTCTTAGGATTCTTTTAGTGAAAGGATTGCATCTAGGAAGTGTTCCTTGAAAAGTTGAGAAACTTCACTGTAACAGGGAAAGTAGTTCACTGTAATTTGACATAGTTTACTGTAATGGTATTAAAAATGGGATAAATTGGCTATGTGATTTCTTATGTGTTTCTAAAGTGTTAAATGTTGTTCTTATGATTATATTATGATATTTAAATCAAAATATGCATATTTCAAGAAATGTCCGTTTTCATGATTTTTATACATTATATCATACTTAGTACATATGTTTGTACTAATTACATGCTTTTATCTATCTCTAAAGTGATTCATAGGTGAAGCTGCCTTTGGAGAGCTAAGCTTGGATTAGAAGATCGTTCAAACAAGTTGAAGTATGTCCTCATTTGACTGGAGGGACTAGATGGCTTTTATTTCTTTCATTTGAAGTATTGTAATAGACTTTAGTAGTACTATATTTCTATTGTGTATGGGTCGTTTCCCAAAGTACTCTTGTGTCTAAGATTTTTGAAATGAGACTTAGTATTTCTTATGGATTTTATAAGAAAGATGTTTTAAGATATTCGTGAGAAAAGTTTTAATTTCTCACTACTTTTCATATGTTTATATGCGATGAAGGGCTTGTACAAGACCTCCGAGAGGTCAAGTACGCCGGTTGCCATCCGAGATTGACTCTAACTTCTAGGGTGTGGTCTCGGAATGTGACACTCTCGCTGCTTTGTCTTTGTCATCATAGAGTAATCCATTCCTTAGGTTTATTAGAGGAGGTACCATCACTAAGTCCTACAAACTCATAATACTTTTTATCCAAGGATGGGTCCACTAGGGCTGCCAACCAAGGTCTATTAGGATATCTCACTTGACTAATCTTGAAAGGGCGCCTTAGGCCTACTCACCCAAGAGTTATCATTAACCTTCTTTATATTATTCAAGGTTTCAAATATTATTTAGGGTTCTATACTCATGAAGAACGGGAACCATGCTTAGGTCTACCGGTTCAAGATATAGTCTAGAATACCTCATTTAAACATTCAAGTAAGGTCACAAACTTAGGTCTACCGATCCTAGACTTTCATTTATATACTCATTCAATATCACTCAAGTGCAAAGTAGGCACATCTAGTTTACCAATCCAAGATACCACATTATTCTATAAGGCTCTCCCTAGTCATTTATCATTAATATCAGCATCTAGAGAAGAAGCACACTGAATCATATCATTATCATATTGTAATTTCCATAATAATGTCGACAAGGCCATGTTCATAACAACTATAACAAGTAAATAAAGCCACCATAAATGGACCATACCAAGCAATGAAAATTCAATATAAATTCTATAGTATACAAAGGAATTTGGTCAACTCACCACCTTACAATAGCCAAAATCACAATTCCTTAGCCTTTCCAATACAATTCACATAAGAAAAGATATTACCCATAACAATATACATAAGACTAAGCCAACAATTCAACCATCATAATGATCCATTAATACTCAATATAGATAATCAACATTATAAGGCAGACATGAACAATTCTAACATTGATCATTACATAATTTGATAGCCCAATACAATCGACACATGTATTCAATACAATTGAGCCATGATCAATTAACTCACATTAGAGCCAAAAATAGGAATTCCTGGAATACATGGGTTCGTAGATTTTTTATCTTAAAATATTCAATTAACATCAATTTCTTCATAAAACATTGAGTTAAACCTTTTCTTGCAAGAACCCATGCTTAGAATTCAAAATAGAACTTCAAGGGTTTTGGAAGAACCATTGAAAAGCCTTTGGAATTGGCTGCTTGAATGGAAGAAGAATCAAGGATGAATCACCATACCTTTATTGAAGAATAGCCACTAAATTGATGGATAAATCACTCAAAATCTTCAATCCTAGCTTCACCTTGAGTCTAGCTTCAATGGAGTCTTGAGAGAGTTTTTCTTGGGGGGCAAGTTTTGATTTTCAATAGTGAGGTCTAATTTAGGTTTTAGGTTTATAAACTAAGTTATAATACCAAAAAACACCTAAAATAACCGACTAGGACTTAATTAAAACGTTAGGTTAATTTACCAAAACACCCTCCACTTGGCCTAGACACTTGTAGAAAGTTGTAGGTGTCAAACGATGGTTGCCACCTACTGGCCGTCGTTCAATCGACGTGGCGTCCTACTGGTAGTCGTTTTGGTCAGATACTTGACATTTGGGGTCTAATATCCCACCAATAAGTGTATATACACGCCGCCAATCGACGAGGCATCGATGGAACAAAGGGGCATCGTTTGGTGGTCGTGGGTTGGACTGTTTTTGGCAGCTTCTCGCCAAGGTTTGGGTCCTTCTCAAGGACTCTTAGGGTGGTCCTTGGGGAGTTTTACCCAGAGGTTTCGACCATAAAAATGTTCATAGATATATAAGATTCCTCTCCTATCAATTTAGACACCAAAATACACGTAAAAACATGCAAAGGTACACTAGCACACACAGGCCTACTTCCTGGACGTCTTGGTCGTCCTTTGAAGTTTCACTTCCAAACTCTTCAAACTGACTTCTAATGATATAATTCATCATTTTACACCTTATTAGCTCATGAAACACATGGTAGGATGTAGTTTAACCTAGTTAGGGATATCACATTCTCCCCCCACTTGGACAATATTCGTCCTCGAATGACACTAAAACACATTCCACATTATTCAAGAGATAAAAACTCAAGACCAGTAGCTCATAACCATACCACATCATACACCATAAAAATATATCTAGGAGGACGTCAACTCCACATAATCAAGAGACTCAAAACACAACAAGAAAGTAGGAACAACATCTACAACTTATCATGCAATAAGACTCTACCTTCTCATTTCATATAAGAGGAACTTCCTTATCCACACATCATATTTCTCATATCATTATCTCTAAGAACATCATGTCAAAATCTCATAAAACACAATTAGGCAACATTATTAGAAGCTCACTGTAAATCATGTTTATTAGCCACTCATGCAACATTTAATCAATTTATTACAGATGCATGACAAGATGAGAGACAACATCATTTGAACTCAATTTACCATATAAACATAGGAAAACATGCATAATTCAAGGAGATCAATGAAATTACTTTTCACTTAGACTGTTAAAAAAATACAACATGCTACTAGGAAGTTCTAACTCTCATGCTTGAATAGAATAGAATAAAAGAGACAGAATTCATCAACCCAACTATTCACCATTCTCCCCCACTTAGAAGGAACCCATCAATACATAAAATGAAAAACTATAACTTACCGGCACCTTCATACGGATTTGCTTCCTTGTTAGCTGGAGGTAATAGAAGTTATTACTCTTTGGATCAACAACCTCCAGCCCACTAGAAGGAGCTTTGTTGACCTCTCTCTAGCCGCCAAAGTAGGACAATCTCTCACCTTGTGTTTATTCTTTCCACAACAATACCACCCACTAGTACCGGCTAGACACTTCCCAAAGTTTTTCTTCCCACAATTAGTGCAAGTAGGTTTACAAATTTGGGAACCAGCACTCCTCTCATAGTTAGCCTTAGGAGCACTAAGAACATATTGATTTTGAGCCCTCTTCTTAAACATAGGTTGGCCTTGCTCATCGGTCCTTCCCTTATTAGCATATCTACTTCTCCTCCCAGCCTCAAACTCTTCAATAGATTGAGCATACACCATAAGCCTATATAGAGTCATATCACCATGGACCATTGCCGTATGGAACCATTGGACATAATATAACTCAAGACAAGACCATATTCAACACAAGACCAATACCAACACAAAGTCAAGTCAACATGGAAATCATCAACATAAGGTCATATCAATATGAATGACATCATCTCAAGATCATATAAACATGAATAACTCCAACATAATTTCATAACAACGATTCATGTACAAGAGTTCATAATATCACAACATATAAGATCATTAATCACAACCTCTTACCAAGCCTACAAGTGCAATGCTTATGTGAAGCCCTACCCATATAATAAAGTAGACCAAGTAAAGGACCGTAGGCAATGTCTACATTTCATATATCTTCACATTATGCATATTCATAATCATGTACATAAACATAGACCAATAGAATTTTCATCAATGAAAGTAACATCATATAGGATCATTAACATGTAAAGTCATTATATACATTGTATTCATATCATGATTACATAAGAACAACCTCCTAGGACTTCCCTCAAGGCTAATTTGTGCAATGTATAAGTAGAGTCCCATACCCCTACATACACTAAGCATAACCCCTCAAGTCACCCTAGTTAGTGTTCACCTTGTTACTTTCATTTTACTTTGTGAGATAAACATGGAATCCGGTGTCATGAAACCCTACACCGAAAGAAGGTGGTATACTTGCCAAGGTAGGAACAAAACATGAACCTAACATTCTAGGTGGATCAACTAGCTAGTATTCCTATGGAGGCAACATAGTTAAGGAACTAGGAGATATGTCTTGAACCCTCTACATGCCCATTATCAATTGGAACCCTCATCTCATGAGAATGCTTGGTGAATCTCCCTTCTATGAGGAGTCAACACCTCTCATTGTAAAGTTAACTCGGTGCTAAGCTAAAGTACCTTTTTGAAATATCTTCAAGACATTCTGAATAATCATATCTTAGTATAGGCCATAGGAGACTAACCCTTTGTATATTATATCATTAGCTCATTAGGTATTGCATGATAATGTCCTTTGATAACCTCATAATCATATCATTGTAAGACACATAAGTGATTTACATTCAACCTTGTATCAGCATACCCTTAACATGATCTCACGATTCACATAGTCAAGACATTTCATCATATTCATTATATCATTATCTTCGTAATTTAATCACATATAGTACTTCAATTGCACACCATCATCAAGTATAAATCACTATCATTGAAGTAAAGAACTCATAATCATAAAGGTCTTACGAATTAGCCTCCAAAACCTTCTTCAAGATCATACTCTCAATTCAGTACAATTATCCAATGATCTACTCATCATCATCATAATATAGTAAATTAAACAATTACATAATCAAATACAACAACCATAATAATCTACAAGTCCAATTCATAGATAGGGTTAGGGAAAAGGGTTCATCAATGAATTCGTCCTAGAAGTAGATCCAATCCCAACAATTTATGACAATAGGAAGTCCATGATTGAATATCATACCTAATACAAGTCTATCAATCAATTCATAAGCAAGATTCAAGAATTTGGGTAAATTGGGAAAAGGACATGGATCACATGAAATTCCCATTGATAAACATCAATTAGCCTGCCCAGTGATGGCTGCGCGACACACAGTGACCTCCAATGTTCGGGTCCTTCTCAAGGACCTTTTAAGTGGTCCTTGGGGAGTCATGACTGGACTTTTTGACCCTATAAACATTATTTAACATATTTAAAGTCTTTCTACAAGTTTTAGACTTCATACGACACTCCCAAACCTTCACAAAACACAAGGATGTCTACTAGTTCAATTTCGCTAATTTCCAGACGTCAAGGTCTTTCTTTGAAATTTGGGCTATAATACTTCTAAATCAACTTTATTATGTTATTCTAGGTCCGTAAACATCATTTTAATCATTAATAGATAGGTGAGGCTCTAGTCTAGGTTTATAGTACTTTCGAGGTGTTATAGTCGTTTATGTGTTCCTAAGGTTGTTGAGTTGAGACAACATATTCTTGCAGAAGCCTCTAACTCCAAGTAATCATTTCATCCAGGTATCACAAAGATATACCATGATCTCCAGGGAATCTTTTTGTGGAATTATACAAAGAGTGAAATAGTAGATTTTGTGGCTAAGGGTCTGAATTATCAACAAGTGAAGGTAGAACATAATAAACCAAGCGGTATGACTCAAGAGATTAACATTCCTACAGGTATGTGGGAATAGATCAACATGGACTTCATAACAAGTTTACCTCATACTCAAAGACAACATGACTCCATTTGGGTGATAGTTGAAAGAGTTACTAAGTTTGTGGACATTTTGGCTTTCAAGACAACAATTCGACGGAGGAGTACACCAATCTTTGCATTAATGAGAACTGCATGGAGTAAGGACCAAGTAAGGACATCTAGTCTACAATTACAGGATACCACATAATTCTATAAGGCTCTCCTTAGTCCTTTATCATTATCCATCAACATCTAGAGAAGAAACACATTGAATCATATAATAATCATATCGTAATTCACATAATAATGACGACAAGGCCATGTTCATAACACTTATAACAAGTAAACAATGCCAACACAAGTGGACCATACCAAGAAATTAAAATTCAATATCAATTCTATAGTATAAAAAGTAATTAGGTCAACTCACCACCTTCCAATAGCCATAATCACCATTCCTTAGCCTTTCGAATATAATTCACATAACAAGAGATATTTCACATAACAATATACATAAGACTAAGCAAACAATTCAACCATCACAATAATCCATCAATACTAAATATAGATAATCAACATTATAAGGAAGCCATATACAATTCAAGCGTTGTTCAATACATAATTCAATAGCCCAATACAATCTACACATGAATTCAATACAATTAAGAAATGATCAATTCACCTACATTAGAGGAAAAAATATGAATTCGTGCAATACTTGTGTTCATAGAGTTTTTGATCTTAAAATAGTCATTTAACATCAATTTCTTCATAAAACATTGATTTCAAACTTTTCATTCAAGAACCCATACTTAGAATTCAAAATAGAACATTATGGTTTTTGGAAGAACCCTTGAAAAACCCTTGGACTTGGCTCCTTTAATGGAAGAAGAATCAAGGACGAATAATAATAACTTTATTGAAGAATATACACGAAAATAATGGAGAAATCACTTTAAATCTTCAATCCTAGCTTCACCTTGAGTTCTAGCTATAATGGAGTCTTGAGAGAGTTTTTCTTGGGTGGGAATTTTTGATTTTGAATAGTGAGGTGTAATTTAGGTTTTACATTTATAAACTAACTTAAAATACCTAAAAAAAACCCTAAAATAACCTACTAGTAGTTAATTAGGACGTTAGGTGAATTTCCCAAAACACCCTCCACCTGGCCGAGACACCTGTAGAAAGTTGCAAGTGTCAAACGATGGTTGCCACCTACTGGTCGTCGTTTGATCGACGTTGCATCCTGCTGGCCTTCAATTTAGTCAGCTAATGGATATTTGTGGTCAAATCTCCTATCACTAATTGTGTATCCATACCCCCAATGGACGTGGCATCGATGGAACAAAGGGGCGTCATTAGGTGCTTGTGGGTTCAACTGTTTTTGGCAGCTTCTTGCAAAGGTTGGGGTCCTCCTCAAGGACCCTTTGGGTGGTCCTTAGGGAGTCATACCCGTACATTTCGAATCTAAACATGTTCATATAGGTATTAGAGTCCTCTCCTATCAATTTAGACACCAAATAACAAATCAAACATGCAAAGGCACATTAGCACACACAGAAGCCTATTTCCTGGACGTCTTGGTCGTTCTTTCACGTTTCACTTCAATACACTTCCAAACTCTTCAAAATTACTTCTAATACTATAGTTCATATTTTTCACACCTTATTAACTCATAACACACATGTTATGCTCTATTTTGAGCTTGTTCATTTTTAGGGATGTCACAATACCCTTACCCGTAGTGTTTATAATATTGAATTCCTGTAATTTTTGTGCATTCAAAATGGATTAAATCTTATGGGGTTGTGGTTTCATGTCATTGGTTTTAGTCTAGTGAAGTCTAAGTAACCCATGTTTGTGCCAAATGATGTAATTTGCCTAATGATAGGTTGGGTGAAGACATTCTTAAGGGCAATAATCCTCAAATGGCCAAATTTTGCAAAACCAGGTTAGGTCTGAGTATCCTCGTGGGGTAATGGGTGTATTGGTCCTTAGTAAGACTATGGAGTCCCTGGTCGATGCAGTATTGCAGGATTCTTTGGCAGATACTTCACAAAACAAGGAGCTATCAACTTAATCATCCACAAAATAGTATAAAACACAATTAAAATACACATTAAATCACACAAATTCCAGATCTTCATCAAACCATATGGCATGTATATTCAAAATTGTGTTACTTAGTTCTACATCGCGTACACTGCATTGATATTATAAGGAAAGAAGCTGACATCTAAATTCTAGCCGGTTAACTATGTGGTTATCAGAGGCTGGAAGGTAAAGTGTGATAGTAATTTTATGAATACAGTCTTGGGAAAGTCCACACATATTGATGATGACTACCAGCATATCATCAGGACAAAGACGCTGGACAATATGAAGAAATGTTATCCTCACTGATATCAGATTGTATTTCGAGGTGGTTAGAGGCAGGAGATCCAATAAAAAGAAAGACCTGAACGTAGTCGTAAGGTTCTGGTTTCACTTTATCAGCAACACAATTATTCCATCCTAGAACAAGTCAATTCTTCTCTGTGCTAAGCCGCCCTATCTAGGTTGCATCTTTGATGGGACGATACTCACTTTAGGGATGATTGTGGCACAAAATATGGTCATAAGAACCAAACATCGCCATCCTTCTCTCCCCTATATGGTATTGATAAAAGAGTTGTGTTGACAAGTTTGGGTTCCTCTAGATGTGAGAAAAGATGTGGAAGTGATTCCCACATCCTCTACCAATATCCAAAGGATTGAGGAAGAATATTTTAGAGATGAGGCGAAGAAGAAGAAGAAGAAGGGCATAGACTCACTACCTAAAGAGGCAATTTTGCCTACTCCGGCCCCTAGGCTTGTAGGTACCTCTATTGCAATTCCTTATGACACTTCAGGTTCTTTTATTAATGTACTGCCTGCTAGACCCACTCTTGCTCGGACCCCACTCATTCTGGCTTCATTTCTCCAGATAGGACAACTTTCCCATTTTGCCCATCATTGAGCTTCCATAATCAAGGAATCCACCTCGGGCATTTTTCAGACTACCTTGGATGATGCTATGACACCATTAAGCGCTACCATTGATTCCTTCGCCGCAAGGATAAAGGAGTGTGAGTGTGGCTAAGTGGCCACCGAGGAGGTGACAACTTTGAAGGACGTTATCGCTGCACTGAGGAGTAATTTGCATCAGTTGAAGTCCACAAAAATATCTACGATATTTGGGACGGTGGAGATCCAAGAAGTACGTGATATGTCTCTAGCTACCACCGGAGATAAGGTTAGAGTTGAGGAGACAGTTTATCATGAGTCTGAGGCAAAGACGGATGAGGAGATAATGGGGGTTTGTGAGGAAGCTTCGTATGAGGGTTTTATAGAGATGAGGATGCCATGGTAGATGCATTTGTGCAGGCTTCTTTGGTGGATACCCACCTAGTGCAGCTAATGTTCCTCCTAAGGTGACTTCGGGCACATATGACATAATCTAGAATGATGCACAAGGAACGAATGCCCAGACAAATTGAATAACTGGGTAGACATGATTTCTTCTTTACCTCCCAATCTGTCTTACTTTATTTTTACTTTTTGATATTAAATTATTTGCATTTGAGGATAAATGATTTTATTTGTGGTGGGGTGAGGCCCACCTTTTGTTACTCTCTTGTTTTGGTTATCTATTGGGTTTTGAGTTATAATTGTGTTTTATATTGTTTTAATTGATGATTGAGCTTATGGATCCTTGTTTTTAATATCAAATGATTTTTGTCCCATTTCAAAAAATAATTCCACCTCTTATTTGTGTTTCAAGTGGTTGTTCTCTTGCAAATTTGAGTACCGGTCTTGATCAATATTGATTACTTGAATAGTGATCATAATCGAACAAAAATGAATGTGCAACTACGATGAGGAAAAAAAAAGTTGCATAGACAATATTTGGACTTTTTGAATATCGTTTTTACTAGCCAAGTATCAAATTAAGTCTCTTGTGATTTACATTGCACACTAGCGAACGTGTGGAGTCCTTTTTTTCATTGGTATCAATCCCTTGTGTGATGAGCTTAGCGTGAACCATGATTAGGTGGACTCATCAACACCCCCAACTTAAACTTTGGATTGACCTCAAGTAAAACTCAACTTCAGCAATTTAAAAAGGTTGTATCAAAGAGTTCTACACAATATTAAATCTTGAATGCACACAAAAAGACTCAATTCACTTATGCAAGGATCAATTGTGCACTCAAAGATTCAAGTTGCGACCCGCCATTTAAGAAGAATATCAAGTTCATATTACTTGCTTCAAGTGCAAGTTCAAGATCAACATAATCAAATTATCTCACAAAAAGAATGATTCCAAATTCACACATAATGGTTCAAAATTTAAAGTTCTCGAATAAAATGCAACACTCACACCTCCAAAGATGAATACAATGCATAATTTCCTTATAGGCTTGCCCGTATTTTTCCATCAAGCTTTGTTTTAGCTCATTCAAGATCAAAAAGGTCTATTTAAGGCTTGTAACAGGGATAGTGAAAAGGTATGGTAATTTACGTTAATTGTTGTAATCCTCATGAAATGTGGTGTGAACAACACTTTCTTTCCTTTTCTTCATCATTTTAATTCGTACTCAAAAGTCATCCTATTATTCACTTTGCATGGACTATGCAAAACCCCATTTTCTTTACCCTTTCACAACTTAATTCCACAACTTCATCATTATTCATTCTTTTCTTCTTTTCTCTCTCTTTTTTATATGGAGGGGTTCCATTTTTTCTCAGAACCATGAGTCAAATGGGACTTTCTTTGCACTTCCTGATTTAAAATTTCTTTTCACTTCACCCCCAACGTTGACTTTCGGCCTAAGTTTGCTATTCAAATTAACTACAATTCATGAGGATTATGGTGCTGGTTTAAGAAAGGTTACAAAAACTAAGCATGGACACTAATGAGGAAAAATAAACAAGGCAGCTGAAGAAAGGAAGAAAAAAAGGACTGAGGACCGCCTAAACCATTAGGCGAGTCGGCAAATGCCCATGGTCTCGACTAATCTTCTAGTTATCCAAGACCTGGAGGAGAAAATCAAGACGGTTTTAGAAAAGAGCAATCGATGAGTCGTCAAATGATTTTGTGATGTAGTGCGATGTCACCCAAAGTTATAGAACTTGAAGATGCTGAAGGCTAATGAAAAAAGGTAATGGTATTGACCAAAGGGGGGATCGCCGAGTAGATCGGCGATCCCTACTTATTACGCCAAATAGTCCTTCGCAACACAATTTTTGGTGACTATAAATGCATGTTTGAATTTTTAGTTTAAGAGTGTTTTTCAATCTAGTTTTTCTTATTGTTAGTTTCCAAGATTGAATGCTTAGAAGTTAGAGTATTGAGACAATATTTCCTTATCTTTGCTGATTTGAAGATTACCATTTTAGAGAAATTAGAAGTGTGTGTTGAAGATTCATCATCGTAGACCTCTGCAAAGATAATATTATTCTTACCCAGTTGATGGAAATACAATTTAGTAACGATTTCTACCTTTTTATGATGTCTAGCTAAAACCCAATTCTTTTGATGTGATTAAGTAATTATGGGTTGATTTTTCTGATGGGTATTGTTAATTGATAGTGTTAATATTGTTTATAAGTGATTTCATTCAGTAATTGTGGCTTAATCTAAAGGGTTGTAGTTGCAAATGGAACTCTACCTTCGTGTTTTTGGCTTACTCGAGTGAGATGTTTTAAAATCCATATTACTGATTTGATGGCCTGTGAATATTGGGTTGTCATGGGTGTAGCTCGAGAGAGTAAATCCTAAAACCTTTTCCACACTATAGCTCAAGACAGTGAATGGACTAAAGCAAAGACTGTTCTTAATTGCTACTTATTGGTGTTCGAGAGAAACAAAATTGATTCGGGGTAAATTGTATCCCCACTAAAGTCTAGCTTATTCACAGATTTACAACTATTCACTATTAATTATAATTACCCATTTTCTAGTTTAGCAAATAATCCAATTGTATCCCATGAACCAGTCTCCGTACTTGTATTTTTAATGTTATTTTCTATTATAGTTGTTATTATAACCTGTTGTAAATCCCCTGATATTTGACACTTGTGTCACCCCAAACTTGAACAATGCTTTTATTCATAAATGTTTTTACCTAAGATTGACTCGAACATATTCATGCTTCTCTTTTGATTCTCAAATATGTACAACTTCATGTGGGATTCGGCCCTAACTCACATAGTTGGGTTATATTACTGACTAACAATCGTAAATGATTTACACTCATGTTTTCTTAAATAATTATCCAAACAAACAGAACAAAAATAAAAATTAAGTTAGTAAAGCTAAAACTAAATAAGAATGAGAGTCTAACTTTTCTATCACGTAACACCACTCCCCGACAGCTGCGCCATTTTTATGGTTATTGTGACTAACAACACTACTTCTGATGCAACTGTCTACAATAGTCGACAATATAGTAACCAACCGAGGGTTGGGGCCGTGTCCCAAGGGAGCAGTAGTTAAAATTTATAGTTTCATTCTAATTACTCGTAGCTAAATATATTAACGAGTAAAACATTGTAAAGTAGTGGGGGCGACACAAAACATTCAAATATCAAAGTTTTTTTTGTTAAAAGTAGTAAAAATAACGAAAATAACAAGAAATCTAAACAATAAAAAGGGAAATTCTTTCGATGTGACCGCAAAATGGATTAATTTAGAATATTGGGTACATGCTTTCAATAGAAGATCTATACATTAATGGTAACTAGGCTAATTTTTATATGGGAATAAGTTCTCTCTCGAGCAACATACTCCATTTCAAATTGTTTCCTATGGGCCACCCATTACACGCATGAAGACCAGCCTACGTCTTACCCCACTCATTCTCTCGACCTTAGTGTTAGGATATGGGACGAGGAATGACCCTCTCAGGCTGAACCACATACTGACCCACTCTTTAAGACAACAATCAAGAAGTCTTGGTTTAGCGACTTCTCTTTCGAGCAAGCCAAAAATAAATGGGTGAAATTGTATTTGCAACTTCAAATCCATTAGATTAACCAACAACCACTAGACGAAATCACCATTAAACTACATTTAATCTACCAACAAGAAAAATGCAACAACAATATTAACCCATATTTGGTAAATCACACTCCAAGAATGGGGGGTTTTAGCCACACATCAAGAAATAAAAATATACCTTCAATGATGTTGAAATCAAATGGGTATGAGAAATGAAGTCTTAATTTAATCAAAGAAAGAAGAATCAAGGAGACTCATTTCTAAATTGAAAGAGATGAAACCCTTCCTTATTCAAGTCTTCAAAAAGTCTTACAAAACTTGAGAGTAAAAATATGATAATGTTCTACTATATTTTTGAACTCTCTCAGAACAGATAATAAAACTAATATTTATAGTTTTCAGAATTAATGTTCAAGCTAATCACAAGGAGATTTTAGTGGGATTTGCTGATCAACTCAGCGATTCAACCTTTGTCTCATTTACTGTCTTTTTTTCAATTCCACAACATCTTTGTACCCCAGACCATTGGGTAATATAGTACTGCTTCACAGAACTACTCGACGACATGCCAACTGCTCCCTTCTTCCACCGATTTAATCTTTTTCTTTAGGGCTTAGCAAACTAGAATAATAGGCATCATCCATGCCTAAAAATGACTAGAAATGTGGACTTGGCAATGCTCAAGCTTCATTTCTTCGATCTTTTTAGACTTTTTGCTACTTTTTGCAACATAGTGTCCATGCTTTCCTTAAAACATCAAATACCTGAAACTTAAGCATCTTCATCCGATATTGAGATAAAACAAGCATTAGAGGATACTATTCCTACTAAAATATACCCCTAAATGTGTCCAATATGTGGATTCGTCAAAAACCTCTCTCTCTCGAAAGCCAAAAACACGAAGGTAGAGTAGTTTTAGCAACCAAAACCCTTTAGATTAAGTCATAACTACAGAATGTAATGACTTATGAACATCGTTTACACTATCAATTAACATACCCAGAGTCCAGCAACTAAGTAGGCGTTTGGCCATGTGACACCATATCACAATATGGTATCCTGACATGGAATCAACATTTGGATATGCGATTTTACGCTGATTCAATCGCATGATACCATATTATCCAAAAACCATGATATGGAGTTATATGTTAAATCCATTTCATGATTTGATATATTTTAATACAAATATTAATCCACAAGTTTATAGTTTGTCAAAACAACCTCATATTTGTATCTACAAATCATTTATTTCATATATAAATAAAATTTATAATAACATCATTACTTTTAAAAAAGTATTATTCTAACCGACATAATATTTATTATTCTCACAAACATATAATCACTTTAACTCGCACCAACCGATTTTTAAGGTGATAAAATATTTGTGATCTTTGTTCATGAAAATATAGTTGTGGATTATATTCAACAACAGATAGCTCAAAATAACAATGTTGGTTCGTCTTCTATATCACATGATCGAGAAATGCAAGTTCAACGTGAGGAAATTGTCTATACTATGTGGGATCATTATATTAAAGACTAGTACACTATAATTTATATTCAATTTTTTTTAGTAAATTAAAATTTGATGAAAAAATTACTTATTTGGAGATCAAATAACTTTGTAATAATTTATTATGCGATTTTATAAATTTTTGTTTATTTGAAAACATGGAATAAACAATTGGGGGTTATTTTAATAGTTTTACAACTTATGGGATTTTTATGTTTATGAGAAAATATTCAAAGCAAAAATTCCATATCGCATGTCCAAATTACAAAACTTCAATTTCATGTCACGCTTCCATATCATGATGTCATTTGGCATGGCCAAACAGGCCCTAAATCAATCCATATTCACATGCTCACACCCCATGAATTGGGGTGTATACAAACATCGTAAAAAGGTAGAAATCATTACCAAGTTGTGTTTCCATCTACTAGCTAAGATAAATATTGTCTTTAGAATGGTCTAAGATGGAGAATCTTCAACATCCACTTCAAATTTCTCAGAATTGGGAATCTTCAATCTTCAAAGATAAGGAAAAATTATCTCAATAATCTTAGTCTAAGCTCTCAAACAAGAAAAGAAAACAATAATAAATACTTGATTGTAAAAACTCTCTTAGACTAAAAATTCAAACATGTATTTATAGTCACCAAAAATGGTGTTGCGAAGGACCTTTCGGCGCAATAAGTTGGGATCACCAATTCAGTCGGGCAATCCGCCCTTCTTTTCCGTTCCATCGCCTTTTCCGTTGGCCTTCAACATCTTCGAGTTTTGTAGCTTTGGTCGATATCGCACTGCTCCGAGAATCATTTAGTGACTTCGCCAACTACTTCTTTCTATCACCGACTTGATTTTCCTCTTTAGGGCTCGACACACTAGAATATTGGTGAAACCATTGCCATTCAGTGACTCACCCAATGGTTTAGGCTATCTTCATGTCTTTTTTATTCATTCTTTCACCTACCTTGTTCCTTTTTGCTCTTAGTATCAATACGTAGTTTCTCAATCCAAATACCTAAAAATCAAGGATTTACATGACATATTGGTACAAAATATGAAGCTTAGGGCACTAAATCTATTTTAATAAATCCCTAAATGATTCCAAATCGTGGATTTACAAACATTCACAACATAAGTAATAATCAAGTTCAACCGTTCAAAAAAGATATCTCAAACAGTACTACACAAGATTCAATCATGAATGCACACAAAAGACTCAACTTATTAATTGATGCAAGGATCAATTGTGCACTCAAAGATTCAAGTCGTGACTCACCATTATCAAAGAATCTCAAGTTTACAATACTTGCTTCAAATGCAAGTTCAAGATCAACACAGGTAATCAAATTCTCTCACACAAAGAATGATTCCATATCCACACACAATGGTTCATAATTTAAAGCACTGGAATCAAATGCAACACTCACTCTCAAAGATGAATACAATGCATGACTTCACCCATAGGTTTTCCCGTATTTTCCAATAAACCTTTTTTCAACTCACTCAAGATCAAAAAGGTCTTTTAAAGGTTTGTAACGGGGTTGAGTGCAAAGGTTTTATCATGTAGGCTCAATGAATGTAATCTCATGAAATTTGGTGTGAATAACACCTTATTTCCTTTTCTCCATCATTTTTATTCATTCTCACAAGTCATTCCGTTATTGACTTTCCATGGATAGTTGGAAACCCCATTTTCCTTGTACTTTCACAACTTTATTTCACAATTTTTTCATTCTTTTATTCTTTTCTCTCTTTTTTATATGGAGGAGTTCCATTTTTCTCAAAACCATGTGCCAAAGGGGACTTTCTTGCACTTCTTAATTTACCTTATTTTTTTTACCACACACCAAGATAAGATTCCGGCCAATGTTGGCTATTCACAAAGACAACAAATCATGAGTATTATGGGTAATGATCAAGAAAGGTCACAATTTTATAAATTTTGTTCCGAAAAAAGTTCAAGGATCCAAGGGTGTTCAACAAGGATCACACACTCACAAGGTTGGCCACAAGAGAGGTATAATGTCAAATTGTTTCACATTCTTCAAAGTTGCCTAAGATCATACCAAGAGATTGCATCACTTAGTCAACGGGACCAACGGGGCAAATTCTAGGTGTTACAATGCATAGTTCACGGTAAGATCAATAGAAAGGCATTGACAAAAATTTCAAAAAAGACTCCACACTTTCTCCAGTGTTCAATGTTCATCATGAAAAACTCAATTTGATATTTTGCTAGTCATATGAGATGCAAAAAATTCACACATTGACTATGCCAATTCATTTGGACACATCGTACTTGCGCATTTATTTTTATTCGATTATGAGAATTATTCAAGTCATCAGTATTTATAAAGACCAATACTTAAATTTACAGGAGAACAAAAACATTCAAACACAAATAATAGGTGGAACGATTTTTTCGGAAGGGGCCAAAAATCATTTGCAATTAAAAACAAGGAACCATCTGCTGAATAATCCATAAAATAGTACAAAACACAATTGTATCTAAAAAGCTATTATATAAACAAAACAAGAGAGTCACAAAATGTGGGTGGCACCCTACCACAAATAAAATCATTTTTCCTTAAATGCAAATAACTCAATATCCTAAAGTCAAACTAACCTAAGACAGAGAGGGAGGTAAAGAAGAAATCATATTTACTTAGTCACTCCATCTGTCTGGGTATTGACCCCCAGTGCATCAATCTGTACTTCTGCATCAGTTCCGGAGTCACCTCTGGAGGAACAGTAGTTGCACTAGGATAGGCCAAGGGTATATCCACCAAAGAAGCATGCATAGCTGCATATACCATAGCCTCCTCAGTCTCAGTAAGGCCCTCACATGAAGCTTCATCAACAACCCCTAGTATCTCCTCATACCTCTCTACCTTTTCTTAACTCTGTTATACTCTGGTTGTAGTTGGAGGCATATCTGGTACATGTTGGATCTCCACCATCCCCAAAATCATGGACATGTTGGTGGACTTCAATTGATCTACATCGTTCTTCAACGCAACAATAGCAGCCTTCAAATTTGTCACCTCATCAGTGGCTCATTTTCCACGCTCACACACTTATATCCTTGCCCCAAGGGAACCAATGGTAGTGTCAATGGTATCACAGCATCAGCCAGGGCAGTCTGAATCATTGTAGGGATTGAGGCCTCGAGTCTGGAAGTTAGATGATCAGCAGAATGGGCAAAATGTCCCATCTAAAGTAATGAAGCCTTACTGAGTGAGGTATGAGAAACAACACCAGTGAGCCTAGGAGGCACAAAAGAAGAGGTACCTGAATGCGCAGGGGCATAATAGGTAAAACTGCCTCTGCATGTAGTGAGTTGTGTCCACAACCAGGGAAAAATCCACTGGGGCTGCCTTCTTCTTCATCACCATCTCATCATAAAAATATTCTACCTCAATCTTGTTGGTATCTCTAAAGTATGTAGGAATCACCTCCACATCTTTCTTCACATCTACAAGCACACGATCTTGTCTTCATAGCTCTGTGATTAATATGGAAAGAGAAGAGAAGTCTGGCACTATTTAGCCCTAATAATCATCTTATGTGCCACAATCATCCCTAATTAAGTCTCATCCCATTAATGATGTAACATAGACAAGTTGCATTAGCATGTCCATGAATTGACTCATTCCAGGATGGCATAATTGTGCTTCTTATGAAGCCAAACCAGGACCTTGTAGTTATGTTCATGTCTTTCTTTTCGATCGGAGCCCCTTCCTCCAACTACCTCGGAGTACCATCTGAAATCAGTGGGGCTAACCATTTATATATATTGTCAAGAATCTTTATCATGATCATATGCTGGCAGTCATCATCAATACGTGTGGACACGCCTAAGACTGTGTTGATAGCATCACTATAACACTTTACCTTCTGGTCTCTAACAACCACATAGTTAACCGAATTGAATTTAGTGGTCGACTTATTCCGTTGTTGTATCAATCCAATGTAAGCGCTGTACAACTTCCTAACCCAACTTGGAATATACGGGCCACCTCCTTGGTGAAGATCTAGAATTTTTGATATTTCAGACAATCTATTATCTTTGTGTACCTGTCGATCAACAAATATATGGTCAGATATTTCTCTGCAATAATTGCCCTGAACCACAATGTCATTAATGTATTCATTTACTTGGGAGGAGGACCTTTTACAAGAGGTGTTGGAACTATAACTTGTGACAGAACTGAAGAAGGAGTAGTGGATGGCTGGGGATTTTTTATCCTAGACATATCCTTCATCCTTTTTTATCGTAGCTCTGACCTCTGTGTTGCTACAAGCTCATCATCATTAGAATTTTCAATATGGGTATCCTGGTGTTCATTCTCACTTTAAGAAGTAGTGAAGTGAGTGTTGTAGATCCCGTCACTGTCATAGTTGGCATCCAATGACGTATGTGCCTTAGCTTTTCCTTTGTCTTTCCCACCAGTTGTGGGAAGCTTTGTGGACTTTCCCCTAGATGCTGCTACATCCTCATTGATTATAATCCCCTTAGCCTTCTTCCAGGGTGTCATGTCCTTACCAGCAACCTTTAGTCTTGCCATGTCTGCAAAAACATCCAAAAGAGTTAGAAATCATTAATCAAAAGCACATAAAATTTGTTGCAGACAGACTTGTCAGACCAGTCGGTGTGTCGCCAAATCACTTTTGTGAGCTAGGTCCGTCTTACCAAAAGGATTGGCACAAAATGATCAAAACATTTGCTAAGCCGGTGAGGGAATGCCTTTCGGTGAATAACTTAAAAAAATTGGTGATCAAGGATTATCCCGCTGAAAGTTATAGTGCAATTTAAGTTATAGGGTGCAGAGAAAAGGCAATCAACAAGGCTTTGAGCATGAAATTAAAGGCGAGATGGGAATCTTCGGCGAACTATCAAGTGGTTCAGCAGGATCAACCCAGCTCGCCAAATAACCCAATGTATCTACTTTAAACAAAAATTCTCGAATTCAACCCCATAACCCCGAAAAAAAATTCAAATCAAGCCCAACTGAAATTTACACAGGATAGATTACACCCATTATCCCGGGATACCAAAACTTCTCCCAATTTTACAAAATTTGGGATTTATTTTAGTATATTTGTTGTCTTGAAATGCATTGTGACAATAACTTATTCGAAACCTTCATTTTTAGGTATTTGGATTAACGAACTAAACATGGACATTAATGAGAAAAAAGGAAAATGGCAGCTGAAAGAACAAAGAAAGAAGGCTTGAGGATCGCCTAAACCATTGCGCGAGTTTTCAAATGGTCATGGCCTTGCCTAATATTCTAGTCTGCCAAACCCTGAAGGACAAAATGAATTGGGTAATACAAAGGCATATCGACGAGTCGACGAAATATTTTGTGATGCTGTGCGATATCGCCCAAAGATATAGAACTTGAAGATGCTTAAGGCCAAAGGAAAAAGGTGATGGTATTGACACAAGGGCGGATCACCGAGTGGATTGTCAATACCGACTTATTGCGCCGAATGGTCCTTCGCAGTATTATTTTTAGAGACTATAAAATACATGTTTTGAGTTTTTAGTTTTTGAGATTTTCAATCTAGTACTCATTATTGTTTACTTTACAAGTATGAGATTTTTGAATTTTGAGTATCGAGACAATACTTCTATAGCTTTGAAAATTTGAAGATCTCAATTTTTGAGAAATTTGAAGTGAGTATTGAAGATTCATTATCTTAGACCTCTGTAAAGACTTGTAGTACTATTTGTTGCATTACAATGATCAAGATATTTTCCAAGGATATATTGATAATGTGTACAACACCAACATTGAGTTGAATATTAAGGGACACAAAAGATGAGTGAGTTACTTAACATTTTAGAGTAAACATTCAACCTATATTAGGGAAAATTCTTACCCGAGAAATCATTCTTTCTATTGAAATGAGGCACTTGGCAGACGGTTTTGAATTTTGCTCTATCAATTCTGTCACTCTTATCTACACAATATATGCAAATTCCACTTTTTCTGCAGAGTATGCGATTTGAACGGCTATTACACATATTACAGTATGCGGTACAAATACCATATTAGAGGATATATCTTCCATAAAGTTAAATCAAATCAAAGTATGTTGAGAATTAGCATGAAATGAAGCATTCCAATACTAAAATTGAAATAATTTTTATTACAAATAAGGTTATCCTGTCATTGTATTGATCTAAAGTTGGACTTGTACTAGGAAATTTTGTCTCCATAATGATATGTTGGCAAGCAGTTGATTTGGCATATCAAGAAATTCACATGCAATGTATGTCATTACAACAACAACATATGTATGATCCAAATGAAAATTAGAATAAATATAGCAGTCACAACTATTCACCTATCATTCAAATATATAGTCCACAAAATCCTAAAAAGTTTAAGAAAAGGGAGAAAATCACATTTGTGATTATGTCTATCCCATTTATGTATCTTTAACATCTAGTCCATCATTTGTAAATGTTAATGTTCTTGAAAAATAGTTTCAAGTTAGAGATGTTGCAGAAGCCTGATATATAGACGGTGCTGAAATCACAAGTGATATATCTAAAGGTAGATAATAAATAATAAATGAGACGACAATAAAATGAAAACAAGAAATTTATGAGGTTCAACAAAATTTTGGTTTTCGTTGCCTACACCTCGGACACCAACAACAAATATTGTTACTTCATTGGAAAAGATTACAAGTGAAATACAACAAGAGATAAAGAAGCGAATGCCTTTGAAGATTAGAAGGCAAGTGAGATGTGCTACAAATGAATTAAGAGCTACCTATTTATGGTAGGAAATATAAAAGGAGAATAGTATCTTTATAGAATGCTCCTGTTTTATATAGGTTACTTAAGGCCACTTGAGATGATTACAATCATCAACTACAACACAATTTATACTACTCAAAATAGAAAATAAAAAGTCTTTCACTATTAACTACATATATGTATCACAAATTACTAGATACATGTATTACAAAATCCTAAAAGACTTCTTGAGAAACTAAGAGACAATATATAAATACTAAACCTGAAGGTGTGAATGCATTACCCCCCCCCCCATTAATGCATTTTCTTGAAAACTCCAATGCGTTCTCAAATATGACAAAACTTTTCACTTGGAAGTGTTGTGGTGAAGATTTCAGCAGGTTGTTCTCGTGTCTGACAATAATTGCAACTGAATTTTTGCATTACTCTTGTGTTTTTGAATATCACCTTTTTAATTGAGTTTCGTTTCGCAAATACACTTTAGACTTACAACTTCTCTTTCCTTGGGTATACTCTTACACTCCAAGTATTATTTTTCTCAATATTCCAAATTTTTGTACCAAGGCTTTCTTCCAAATATCATTCTTTATTGCCTCCTCGTAAATTTCCTTTTTAACACCGGAAAAGTTCCATCTTTTATAAATGTCATTAAACATTTCTGTTCCTTTTGGATGTGGTTCTTCATCATTTGAATCCGAGATCTCTCCTCTTTGAGGGACATATTGTCTTCCTCGTCCTCTTATTGATTTGACACATCTAAAGTTATGATAGAAATATTATCTATCTTATTCTTAGTGTGTATCTCAAAAAAAGTCTTGTACCATGTATTTTTGCTTGAGAAGTTTCAAATCATGAAAATTCAAGGGAAAATATTTTTCTTGCCAAAGCCATGAATTATCTACAACTTCATTTTTGAATGCATTGTAATGAAATTGTAAAGGAAATTTTCTTTGTATCATATATACTTCAACAGTTACTTGATTTGGCTCAATTTTATCATAAATATTGCAATAATTATCCTAAATACAAGAGAATAACCATTTCCATGAGTGGACAAACACTAAGCGAATTTTCTTCCAATTCAGGAACATAAACCACATCATGAATTTGCTTATCGCTCTCTTTTATGTTGATTGAAATGATACCTTTACCTTTTGCATCAAGTAAGGCTCCATCCCCCATTCTCACTTTAGTAGTAATGCTACTATTAATTGAGAGCAAAACCTTTTTATTTCCAGCCATGTGATTGCTACAACCACTATCAATATACCCTTCATTACTTTTTTGCTGAAAGATCACATTGAGAAGTAAAGAAAAGATTTTCGTCCATTTCTTCCTCCTGTCCTTCACAGAAATATGTTTGTTCCTTTTGCTTGTGCCAATAATCATTTTCAATGTGGCCAATTTTTTTTACAAAAGTTACATTGAAACTTGCCTTTATGCTAACATTTTTCTGCATTGTGATTAGTCCTTTTGCAAATTTTACAGAAAGGACTACTACTTTTCTCACATTTTTCTTCAACCTTCATAGAAGAATCATCCTGACCCTACTTCTTTTTTGGATTGTAATTCTTCTTTTGTTGATTTTTTGAGAAATTTTAGAATTATCATTTATTCTGGACAGGAAAGCCGTCTCCTTTAGTTGATCTTCACAAAAAAACCTTGCTTCTCATTTGCACGAAATAATTCGACTAGCTCTTTGATAGAAAGATTAGAAAGATCGTTCGTCTCCTCAGTGATAGCAACAATGTACTCATACTTTTCTAAGACACTAACTAGAATCTTTTCTACAACTTGTTGGTTAGAAATTGTATCTCTGTGACTTTTCATTTAATTAAGAATATTCATGACTCGTGTGGATTATTCATCTATTTTTTCAGATTCTATCATCTTCACGTTTTGAAACTCTCTTCTAAGAGTTTGAAAAATTATAGTGTGTATCTTTTCATCAGCATAAACTTCGATTTTCAAAGACTCCCAAGCTTGATTTGCAGTCTCACAAGTAGCAATTTTTGTAAAATATGCTCTTGAGACTCCCATTTGAATTTTGCTCATGGCTTTTGCATTTTGACGGTACTTAGCCTCAATATTTTTCATCTCTGCTACTGAAAGCTCACCATCATTTTCTGGCTCTTCATAGCAATTTACAACAATAGTCCACAAACCTTAAGATTTTAGATGTGTTTTCATTCTTATCTTCCGGTATTCGAAATCATTCCAATCGAAATATGGAGTAAGAATAATTGAAGAATTAGAACCTTCATTTTTTTTGAATGCCATATTTTTCTTCACCTAACCCCATATTTATAATTAAAATGTGGCTCTGATATTAATTTTTAGGAAATATAAAAGGAGAATACTATCTTAAGAGAATACTCAAGTTTTATAAAGGCTAATTAAGACAACTTAAGTTGATTACAATCATCAACTGCATCACTATTTATACTACTTAAAATAGTACATAAAAAGTCTTGGACAATTAACTAGTTACATGTCTCAGAAATTACTAGATACGTGCATTATAAAATCCTAAAAGACTTCTTGAGAAACTAAGAGACAATATTAAAGTACTAAAAATCAAGGTGTGAATGCATTAATTCCAACATTTATAGGAGTAAATTCTTCCTATTGATATCATCCATGAAATCACAATGTGTGAAAATGTCAAGGTTGAACTTGTGAAACCATTTTATGATTTACCTAAATTTCACTTACAAAATCGCTATTTTAACTTTTGTACCAATGTAGAATTATCTTCCTAACTACCAAATCTTCACATTAATTCATCTTTGAAATTTTCAAGTTTAACAAATCTCCACCTTGGGAGTATTCCCCATTATCAAATTTCTCTCAACAACAATTTTTTATTGTGTCTTCAACCTGAATCTTCAATTTTAACAATGTTGATCAAGTTCAAACAATGTTGAAACTTGACTGTAGTAACCACTTTTGTTAGCATATCTGTAGGATTATTTGTAGTATGAATTTTATTCACCATGACTCCACCTTTTCTATGATGTCTCATATGAAATGATATAAGAAGTCAATTTGTTTCGTCCTTGCATGATAAACATGGTCCTTCGCTAATTAAATATCACTTTCAGTATCACAAAATATTGTGATTCCTTCTTATACTTTACCAAGCTCACTAAGAAATCATTGAAGCCAAATTGCCTCCTTCACAGCCTTTATAATTGCCAATACTCTACCTCATTGGTAGATAAAACAACTATTTACTGCAAAGTAGACTTCCAACTATCTGGTGCGTTCACAATAGTGAAAACATAACAAGTACATTATCGTCGTTTGATTAAATAACCTGCATAATAAGAGTCCCAATATCAAATGAGATATTGACTATCCTTATGATCAAAAACCATGCCAAAATCTACAGTATTATGAATAAATTGTATGTGATTGTGACTGTTCTTGTGCAATTTTGAGTGTCGGTAATGATCAATAGCGATTACTTAAATAATGCTTTTGATTGAACCAAATGAATGTATGACTATGATGAGGCTAAATGAAAGTTGGATATTCAATGTGTGGACTTTTTGCGTGTCATAGTGATTAGCAGGTTATCGAATGAGTCTCTTATTTGCACACTACCTAGAAAGTGTGGAGTCTTTTTTCTTAATAGTTTTAATGTCTTGTGTGATGAGCTTGCTTTGAGCATGGTGTGATTACACTTAGAATTTGCCCCATTTGTCCGGTTGACTGAGTGAATAAGGCCCTTGAAATGATCTTAGGCAACTATTTAGAAGACTGATAAAAATTAAAAATATACCTCTTTTGTAGCCAACCTTGTGAGATGTGTGAACCTTTCTTGAAACTTATCCTTTTCTTCAAAGAAACTTGAACAATTGTGACCCTCTTTATTCATTAAGACATAACTCTCATGAAGTGTGGTTTGTTTGAATAACCAACTTAGGTCAAAAGCATAAGTTGGGGTGTGGTGAAAAGAGAAGGAAAACAAAGAGGTGTAGAAATCCCCCTTTGAGAATCGTTTTGAAAAAGATGGAACCCCTCCATGTAAAAAAAGAGAAGAGAATGAAAAAAGTGGTGAAGTAAGTGATGAAAATTGAAAAAACAAATGGGGTGTCCGGAAATTCATAAGAATTTGAATAATGGGGTGGATTATAAGCATGCTTCCAATGTTGAAGAAAAGAAGGATGTGATGTTGAGGCCACATTTCATGAGGGTAGCAAACAGTGTGTCTAGACCCTAAAAAAGAACTAAGTTTATATAGAGCCTCCTATTTGATTTAAAGGTTAATAACTTGTAAATAAAGTGTTGAAGAGCTTGTAACAGCTTTTTTAAAGAGTTTGGGATTCAAACGTCAAAGGACGACCAAGATGTCCGAAAACTAGTCTTTTGCGTGCAAGTGTGTCCTTATATGTTTGCCTTGTTTTTATGTGGTGTTTGGAGTCTAAAAGAAGTAGAGTTGATGATAGAATCTTAGTAGACATGTTAAGGGTCAAAAGTTTGAGTACGACTCCCCGAGGTCCACCCTAAGGTCCCTCAAAGAGGACCCAAATGTTGGAACAATAAGCTGACAAAGGCAGTGTATAGAACAAATATATGGAGCCACTCGCGCGTCCCGTGCCTTGAACCTAAACTTCATGTGCGTCGCGCGACCAACACAAGGATCACTGCCTCAAAAATCTGGTGAGGCAAAATTAGGAGCTGCCTCCGCGACGCACAACCACTTCCAAAATTTGGTTGCGTCGTTATAAGTCAAGTTTGAAATATCTAAAAGGTCCAATAAGTATGGGGTTGTTTTGGTAACTTTCGGAGTCGGTTATAAACTTTTTTTGTGTCCTATTTAACCCATTTCCCAAGTTAAAACCCTAACATCCATTAAGAAAATAAAAAATCCCAAAACTCGCTTCTCTTCCAAATTCTCTCAAACCTCCATTGAAGAGTAAGCTGAAGGTTCAAGCTAGGGGGTAAATTTTAGTGGTTTCTTCTCCAAATTTTCGTGAGATTCTCATATAGTAAGGTATGGTAATCGTTGATCCTTAGTTAATCTTCCATCTAAGGAGTTTCTTCAAAGGCTTTACAAAGAGATTCTATGATCAAAAGTACCAACTTTCAATCTAGCCATGGGTTCATTGTCAAACGAATTTCAAAGACATTATAATGATTAATTGATGATTATTCAATTTTTTGGTTATTTCCTAAGGAATTTATGAAAGAACCCATGATGCTTATATTTCTAAAATTGGCCTATAAGGTCTTGTGATATTGATTAGATAATGATCCAATTATGATTTGATTATAGTGTATTGCTTAATCCTAATGTTATCTTTATCAATTGATTATGAATTTTTGAGAATTGGTCTGTGGTGATCATGGCTTGAAGTATGGGTAGGTTGACCTAATTTCTAGTCTTTAGTATTGGATTTGATGTTGATTTGGTATGGTCCACTTATGGTGGCAGTGTTTACATTCTTTCCTATATGTATATGTTATGATCATGGCCTTGAACGCATTAATTGTAATATCAATTGATATGATGATTCCATGTTATGAATTTGATTAGTGTAGTCTATGATTCTAGCACCATGATCTAGGTGTATTGATGATGTTATGCATATCTGATGATAATTTTAGGGTTTGGTATGGTCTAAATGACTAGTTATGATGAATACTCTTATAGCATGAGCCCTACTTATTTGAACCTTATATTAATGTGTAATCTTATACATGTAGGAGTCTTCAATACTAATGTTGAATATATTCTTGCCTACTATGATGTAATATGATTGTGTGGCCTATAGTCCCTAAATCTTCTATGTGTGAGTCTTTCATAAGCAGAAATCTCTACTAAACCAAGCATTCAACTCGATGGATTACTCCCGCACCAGATAGTTCTCAGCCGCAAGGTTGCCTTTCCTTCGGCCCATGTTTCAAAGCTAGCAAAAAGTTCGAGCCTTAGGGATAGCGAAGGATCCCGAAAGTTAAGAAATGAATGAAGATAAGAATATGAACACTAGTCACAACTTCTTGAGGAGTTTACTTAGTATGGGTAGGACTACGTACCCTACCCATGTATTGCACAAGTGAACTTCAAGCAACGATAAGATTAGAAACTCTTATGAAATGAAGACTTATGTGTATGTATGATTTGTATGAATTCATGTTAAAGTGACTTTGCTATGTCAAGACATGAATTATGATTATGTATGTGAATTACACTTATGGCTTCTAAATGAGTTTACTTAGTATATGGGACTCCATGTGTACATTGCACAAGTAATCCTATGAAGGGGTTGTGAGGGTGGTTTACCTTTGATATGAACTGAATGAGTTATGAATAATGTTGTAGTAAAGGAATGAGTCCTTATATAATGCTATAAAGTATGTGGACTTATGTCTAGTAATAAATGAAGGTGCTATGACTTGTTGAGTATGTTATGCCTAGTCTAGGGTGACTTCTTAGGAACTGTTGGTGTAAGTACTATTATGGGATGCTACCTACGCATTGCACTAGTGTTACTTAGGGGTTGTCGTAGGTGATAGTTATTATGTAAATCTTATGTAATATGATGTGATTATTACTTTATGAATATATGTGGTTGTGTTGATGAAGCATAATTATGAAAGACCATCTTGAGTGACCTTAAGGTGATACATTGTACTATGTACACTTGAGGGTTGCTTAATGAAAGAAGTTAAGGTAAAAGAGATGTATTGTGTTGTATGTACTTAATATGACTAGAAATGTTCATAAGAGGCTTATGTGTTAATATGAATAGTATTTATGTCTTCTTTTTGTATATGAACTATGTTGTGGTTATTGTGCCAAAGTTCATGAAGTTAACTAAAACACATGATACATGATTTATAATTAATATCCTCTTTAAAGGCATGTTTTTGCATGCTTTCCATACTTAGTGCATTCTTGTACTAATACCATTCTTCTTCATCTTTTTACACAAAGTGTAGGTGTTGATGGCTAGAGGATGTCTCCTAAGTGAAGGGCTATGATAGATCTCCCAAGTTCATGAAAAATAGTCCTTATGATTCAGGGATTTCCCTATGTGAAGTTCTTATTCAAATTATTTAATAGTTTAGATATTATTTTATGTTGTTAAAGGCCGTGTCCCTATTATACTCTATTGATGTTGAGTATAAGATGTCAAAAGATACTAAGAGTCTAATTATGTACTTATTATATTTACATATATATGAAGTGATGTTCTAGAATATGATGTGCTATGAAAATTTTTAAATTTTCTGCTAAATTTCTATGCCTATTTAATGAAAGATGTATAAGGGCTTGTACAAGACCTCCGAGAGGTTAAGTACGTCGTGTTACTTCTAGGGGGTGCTCCACGGTCGTGACACACTGATATTAAAGGGACATACCTTTACACTAAGCCCCATTACAAGATTTGTAAAGCCCTTTGTGATCTTGAGTGAGCTGAAGGAGTGGTCATCGGAAAATAAGCGCAAACCTATGGGTGAAGTCATGAATGTGTTAATCTTTGTGACTAGTAAACAACTAAAAGTTAGTGGGTAGGCTAGACTATAGTTTAAATAGCTTTCTCAAGAACAAACTATACCGCTTCAAGCGATTTCTATCAAACGTCGACAAGCATAGCAATTAAGAACAACCCAAAACCCTAATGCATCTTCGCTCTCAAGCAACATGAGTAGGACCGAGTTCAGGATTCACTCTCTAGAGACGAACCCAAATCAACCCAATATGTACAAATCATTAATCAATAACCATAGTTCTAAAACCACTCTCTTGATCAAGCCAAGAACACTAAAATAGAACTGCATTTGCAACTACAATTCATATGTTAAACAAAACATAATGAATTTAAACTAGTAATTAGCAATATTCATACACTAATTCAACCCATAATAACATGAACGCGCCCCAAGAATTGGTGTTTAGCCTAACATCATAAAAAGACAAAAACTATTAATGAATCGATTGGCCATCACCTAAGTAAAAGGAATTCACGATTAACTCTGCACCAATTCAAAGAAAGTTCGAAATCCACTTGAAAAATCTACCAATTGAGTCTGAAAACCTTCAAGTCTACTTGGAAACTTTGATAAAAACTTTTCTAGACTAAAAATGGATTAAAAATTCGATACTAAGTTAACTGATCAAAACATATTTATAGTCGCTAAAAATAAGACTCGAAGGGCTACTCGGTGAAGTATTTTGGGCTCACCAAACCACTCTTCAAACCACCATTTGACCTCTTCAATCGCCTTTTTACCTTTGAATTCAACATCCTCGAAGTCTATAACTTTGGGCGATTTATCTTAGCTTTGCGGAACTGGTCGTCGGTTTGCCGACTTATCTTTTTTGCAGCCAATTTCATTTATTCCCTAATAGATTTAACACTAGAACTTTTAGGCAGTGAGATTCGCCACTACGTGACACGCCGAGTGATCTTATCGATCTTTAGGCTCTCCCTTCTTCAATTTTAAGTTTATTTCATTCCTTTTTGCATGTTAGTATCCTTTCGTTGCTCCTTAATTAATATACCTAAATATAAAGGCATTAGATTAAGTTTATAGTATAGATTAGGATTTGAGGACACCAAATCTATCAAATTCAAGCCCTAAATGAGTCCAAATCTCGGACTCATCACATGACATCAGTACATTGAATGTATGAGTATGTAACATGGCTAAATAACAAATAATTTAAAGAAAGGAATGGAAAAGATAACAATGAACTTATGCTAAATGTAAAGAACTAAAGGAGTAAAATCATTTCAAGCTTTACAAAGTACTTTCTCATCTCTAAAATCAATATATTATGTGATATATAAAAATACACTTTTACTCTATTGGGAGTTAACTAAACGAAAACAATTACTATAATCTACATGATTATATAATGTATCACCCACGCTTCCCAGACTGTCCTATACCTTGACGGGACACAGGAAACCTCAACTAAGTGGATTCACTAAGCTTTGTATGGAGGCACTTAGGATTCATTATAAATGTATAATCATATACCCATGTTGGCTTATATGGTTTATGAGGAATTTAGTTCTTTGAACTCATCCCCATATCGATGCACAATACTACTCCCAATAATATATACTCATTCTCAATACTTATAAACATACTCTTTCTCCGGTTTGAGATAATTTCTCAAACTGTTATCTTAAAAGAGGTAATTGTTCTTGAAATATATTTGAACTCATAACTCATTTAGAAATCAAAATTTCTCTTTTAACAATGCTAAAACTGACACTTCGGGAATGGTTTTGCTAATAATTCTGGTGTTCTTTTGAACTTTCCAGCAATCAATGGTGTAACATATGATAGTGTAGACCCCATATCGATTAATGCATATACAATATGTGAAAAGATGGACAATGTACCTGTAACCACATCCGGTGAGGCTTCTAAATTTTGTCGATCCCCTAATGCATATGTGCGATTCTGACCTCCACTAGAACTAGTTGCTCCCCTTGCTCCTCTACCACGACCTATAGGCATATGTAGTCCCCTACCTAAAGAAGGGGTTGATGAAGTCGACGCAACAACTGATCTAGTTGGTTGTGCAACACCACCCACTCCCCTATGAGGGCAGTTTCTCATCATATGCCCTGGTGTGCCACACCAAAAACAAACATCCGTCCCAAACCTGCATGCACCTAGATGATTCCTCCCACACTGTTTACAAGGCTGTCGTGGAGGCCTTGATTGGCTCGTACTTCCTTGCTCTTGATGACTGCCTTGGCTTTCACTTCTTTGCCCAAACTGATTGCCCCTAAACCCTTGGAATCGTGGTGGAGCACTAGCTGTAGAGTAGAAAGATGATGGCCTAGGTGGTCTGTTAGAGAACCGAGGCCTAAACTCACCTTGGGATGGTGTAAACTGCCCCATGGATCTGGCCCTCTTAGAATGCCCTGTTTCCAACTCTTGTGTTCTTCTTCTTTGCCTTTGATCCTCCAATTTTTGTGGAAAAGCCTGCATCCTTGCTATATCCATATCTTTATTCAACGAAGCAATTGTACAGTCTCTAACCAGATATGAATCTAATCTATCCACAAAACGATGAACTCTATCCTCCATAGTAGCTACTACATTAGGAGCATACCTGGCCAAGGAATTAAATTTGAGACTATACTCCCTCACACTCATATTTCCTTGGTGGAGATTTAAGAACTGATCTGCACGGGCCTCTCGGATCTCCAATGGCAGATAATGATCAAGGAATGCCTTTTTGAACTCTTTCCACATAGCTGAAGGTGCATTTATTCCCCTAGATTGCTTCCAAGCTTCATACCACAATATAGCCACACCCTTTAATCTATATGCAGCTAGCTCAAGTGCTTCTTTACCACTTACATGCATAATATCCAAAGTGCGTTAGATTTGATCTATAAAGTCTTGGGTATTTTCATTACGATCTGACCCGGCAAATGATGGAGGGTCCAAGTTAAGAAAATCACGTATCCGTGTTCCAGCTGATCTATCTACGCCACTAGTACCTGCAACTGGACCTTCTTGCCTTTGGCCATGACCTGCAACTATACGAGTCAATAATTGGACTGCATTCCTCAAATCTTGCTCGGTAACATTTAAAGGTTGTTCCTGAGGTTCATCTTCCCCCTTTAGTTCTTCAGGAGATGGAGGTGTCGAGGAAGTCTGCGATAGAGACTCATCTTGAGCCCCACTTTGAACAGCTTGACTTGGTGGTGGTTGGCTGGTCCCTTCTTGGGCAGCCACATCTACTCGTTTACCAGTACTTTTACTCCTTCTCGTAATCGGAATCTTTTCTATAATAAAACAATTGAGAAATTAGATATGATTCACCTACAACACTGGTTCTATCGCACGATCTAAGAAATGAAAGAAATGAGACAACTCCTATATGTCCCGTAGCCTCCTGTTTGTAGATGTGGTGCACAACACATCCACAAGCAAGACTGTACACAGACACGGCTTTGTAGACTCCCTAGGATGATCTGCTCTGATACCACTTTTGTCATGCCTCAAAACCCATTAAGAAGGACAGGCACTCGATGCCGTAAAGGCCCGAGAGAACCAACCTGCAACCTGTTCTTACTGAGCATATACTATAACAATTGAAACAAGTTAACCTAGGATGCAGCGATACAAAACAACATACTTAGGTCTAAAAAGTTTTATACAAGACTTGGCCGTTGAGGCCACCACTCCTTAAAACACAACTGAACCATGTACATACATCTACAAATCCTCTAAAAGATATAAGACTAGAGTAGGTCGGGACAGACCCCGCCTTACCCTTAACTACGATACAATACCAAAATGAATTTACCAAGGACTCAATAAAGCTCCGAATCAACTTGGAGCTCACCAAAAGTAGCAGAATTTCGAGTGCTCCTACTGAGGAGGTCTACTAGCTGGAGTACCTGAGCCTGCAGCATAAAATGCAGCTTCCCCAATATGGGACATCAGTACGAAAAATGTACTGAATATGTAAGGCAAATAGTATATGTAATACAAGGCTCAAATGAAATCAAGTAGCAACATATGAGTGCATAGATTAAGAGAGAAGACCACCTTTGCTTACTCTTGTGGGATCAAGTAAGCTACATTCTTTTCTTTACCTTTTTGTATGTTATAATCTTTGTTGGGCATGTGATACAAGTGACCAGCTGATCAGTGGTAGAAGAGGATGACCCATGCTAGGCGTATTAACCCCTGGGATGCGGTCCTCATAATTACACAACTTGGGATCGGCCCATAAGGGATTCATCAAACTTACTTTTGCAAATACCATTTCTATAACAGCACAAGGGGAATAATTGCACAAGTATTGAGTAGTGAACATATAATGAAGTAGTTCTATGTACTTAGAATGGGAAAAGAAATATTGTTAGCTATTTGGAGATAGTACGCTGCCACTATGCTTCCTTTTCTAGAAATAGAACTTATGGGAAACACTTCATTGATATTAATTCCAGGTGCCAGATTTCATGCCAAAAGGATATAGAATCGAAAAGCCTTACATACCTTATTATTTTGACCAATACTACTATCACGATTCATCCTTCCTTTTTGGGTGCTAATCTACAACATAAATCATGATTAAGCTAACATCAGCAGCTAATCACAATAAGGTCCTCGAAAACAGTAGCTAAAATTTTGATGGAAATCAGGCCCATACAACCCTTACATAAATGGTGAACCACCACACCCTTCCTCTACACATTAATACAACTTCATACATCATCTTCCAAGATACCCAAACTTCCCTCAACAACAATATTCATAAGGCAGCCACTATCAATCTCAAATCTTTCAGCATAATAGGAGAATATTGACTTAAAGATCTATCACAATCCATAAATTCTTGATAAATATATACAAAATTCTCCACTCCAAACATGATCAAAGAGAAGAAAACAAATGGGTTGAAGTCTTACCTTAATTCTTGAAATTTATCCTCTAAACTTGTACTTCAAGAAATCAAACTCTCCTTCAAACTTCTTACTTGAAAATGAGACAGCACTCAAGAATCCTAAGGTGTTTTAGGGCTGCTTATTGAAGCCAAGAGAGACCAAAAAAAGAAACTTAGGAAATCTGAAATTTTGCAAGTTCAAAATGGAGAAAATAGACTTGATCCTTATCCTTTGAAAAAGGAGGTGTTATGGCCGACATTCTTGACCAATTTTGGGTCATATAATGTCAAGTAGGTGTCCCACCTTCTTGTCCTTTTAACTTGGGCCATTTTGGACTCAAGATTTTTGGACCTTGGCTGCCCATTTTCCCTTTGTCCTTATATTCAACTTGGGACAGATTAATGCAAGTAGGTGGTACACACTTGGCCCAATAACATGGTAAAACAAATCTTAGGAGGTGATGCACTTACCTAGTTTAACATGGGCTTTATCCATAATGGGCCAATTGGCAGATTTGGCTGCTGGGCTTTCTTTCATTCACAATTTTTTTTTAATAGGTTTGGGCTTCAAATGAGCCCCTAAATATAAGACTAAATCTGGTCAATCAAACTTGGCCCCTTTAACTATAATATAGCTCAAGTAGGTGATGCAACAGCTAGCTCAATTACACCTTACTATAATTACTTAAATACTTTCCATCGGAGTTAACTTGCAATACATATGCTGAAACGTGCAAGGCATTACATCACCTTCCGAGCTAGTTTAAACCAACACTAATCATATAAGAAACGTGATCCCTCACCTACACTATAAGTCTATGTCAAGTATAACATGAATAGAACTACCACATACAAAATACAGGCCGTTACATCCTTCCCCCCTTGGAACATTCGTCCTCGAATGTTAGCATGGTTGTCCGGCCTAAACAAGTTCAAGCCTAAGTTAGTACTACTATTAATCACGTTGAACATATAGACTTATACTTACTTGTCAATGCCTCCACTAACATTTTAATTGTCCTCACCAGTGAGGAAGAGGTGAGGATACTTCAATTTCATTGCTTCTTCTGCTTCCCATGTAACTTCTTCTACTTGTTGGTTTCTCCATAGTACTTTTACAGAAGCTACTTCTTTATTTCTTAACTTCCTAACTTGTCGATCCAGAATAGCAATGGGTACTTCTTCATAAGTGAGATCTCCTCTAACTTGTACGTCTTCAGTAGGAGTAATACGAAATGGGTCACCTACGCATTTCCGTAGCATTGAGACATGGAACACCGGATGAACTGATGAAAGCTCTTGTGGTAGATCTAACTCATAGGCTACTTGGCCAAATTTTCGGATAATCTTATATGGCCCTATATAGCGTGGACTCAGCTTTCCCTTTTTACCAAACCTCATTACCCCTTTCATCGGAGACACCTTCAAGAACACCCAATCCCCTATAGAAAATTCTAGTCCTCTCCTTCTAATATCTGCATATGATTTATGTCGACTTTGAGCTGTTTCTAGCCTCTGATGTATCACTTTGACTTTTTCCATAGCTTGATGAACAAGATCTAGCCCAAATAAGGCAGTTTCACCCGTTTCGAACCAGCCAATTGGTGATCTACACTTTCGACCATATAAAGCTTCATAAGGTGCCATTTTAATGCTCGAATGATAGCTATTGTTATAAGCAAATTCAATAAGTGGTAGGTGATCATCCCAGCTACCCTTGAAATCTAATATACAAGCTCGCAGCATATCCTCAAGTGTCTGAATTGTACGTTCTGCCTGACCATCCGTTTGAGGATGAAAGGCTGTACTTAAATTCACTTGTGTTTCCAAACTCTTTTGAAATGACTTCCAAAAATTGGCTGTGAATTGAGCTCCTCTATCAGATATTATAGAGATTGGCACTCCATGTAGTCGAACTATCTCCTTAATGTACAGCCTCACATACTCTTCAGCTGTATAAGTAGTCTTCACCGGCAAGAAGTGTGCTGCTTTGGTAAGTCTATCAACTATTATCCATATGGAGTCAAACTTCCGGAATGAGCGATGCAAACCAGTAACAAAATCCATGTTGATCATGTCCCATTTCCAAATTGGAAGTTCTATACGCTGCATGTAACCTCCGGGCTATTGGTGTTCTACTTTTACCTGTTGACAATTTGGACACTGAGCCACGAATTCTGCAATGTTGTTCTTCATGTCCCCCCACCAATACATTTCTTTCAAGTCATGATACATTTTAGTTGACCCCGGATGAACAGAGTATCTTGAATTATGTGCTTCCATCATGATCCTCTTTCTTAGTTCATCTACATTAGGTACACACAATCTGTTTTGACATCGAAGTACTCCGTCTTGCTTAATCTCAAATGCCTTTGTCATACCATGTAGTACATTCTATTTAAGTTGTAAAAGAATTGGATCAGTGTACTGCTTCTCTTTCACTTCCACTATTAATGAGGATTCTGCCGCATTTTGCACAATAACCCCTTCGTCTTGAGATTCAAGAAGGCGAACACCCAAGTTTGCTAGTTGGGACAGATCCTTAGTCATTCCTTGTCTTTCCACAGACTTCCCATAAGTGCTTGCCATTATTTTACGGCTTAAAGCATCAGCTACTACATTAGCTTTACCGGAATGATATAAGATGTCAATGTCATAATCTTTTAATAGCTCCAGCCACCTTCGCTGCCTAAGATTTAAGTCCTTTTGCGTAAAGATATATTGCAAGCTTTTGTGATAAGTGTATATGTCAACATGAACTCCATACAAGTTGTGGCGCCATATCTTCAAAGCAAACACAACTGCTGCTAGCTCTAGATCATGGGTTAGATAATTTTTCTCATGTGGCCGCAGTTGCCTTGATCCATAAGCTATAACTTTACCATGCTGCATCAATACACAACCTAAGCCACTCCCTAAGCATCACAGTACACTAGATAGCCTTCTATACCTTCTGGAAGTACCAACACAGGTGTAGAAGTAAATTTACTCTTCAGCTCTTGGGAGCTTCTTTCACACTCATCGCTCCACTGAAACTTGGTTCCTTTATGTGTTAGCTTTGTTAAGGGTGCAGCCATGGAAGAGAATCCTTCAACAAACCTTCTGTAATAACCTGCCAATCCAAGAAAACTACGGATCTTCGTAGGAGTTGTAGGTCTTGGACATCTTTTCACGGCTTCTATTTTCTGGTTATCAACCCTTATTTCTTCTTCGGATACGATATGACCTAGGAATGCCATAGATTTCAACCAGAACTCACATTTAGAGAACTTTACATACAATTTACGATCACGGAGAATTTGTAAAACCTGCCGCAAGTGATTAACATGATCCTTTTCCGATCTTGAATACACCAAAATGTCATCTATGAACACTATCACAAACACATCTAAGAATGGCTTGAACACCCTATTCATCAAATCCATAAAAGTTGCTGGTGCATTTGTTAGCCCGATTGACATGACTAAGAACTCAAAATGACCATACCGTGTTCGGAAAGCTGTCTTGGGTATATCTTTGTCCTTGACCCTCACTTGGTGATAACCTGACCTCAGGTCGATCTTTGAAAAACACTTAGCACCTTGTAATTGATCAAACAGATCATCAATTCTAGGGAGGGGATATTTTTTCTTAATTGTTACCTTATTCAACTGCCGGTAGTCGATACACATTCTTAATGAGCCATCTTTTTTGCGTATAAACAAAACTGGCGCTCCCCATGGGGACACATTGGGCCTTATGAATCCTTTTTGTAATAAGTCTTTTAACTGCTCCTTCAACTCTCGTAATTCTACCGGAGCCATTCTATATGGAGGAATTGAGATAGGTTGAGTATCTGAAAGTACATCAATACCGAAATCTACTTCTCGTTCTGGAGGCACACCTGGAAGATCTTCAGGAAACACATCTGGAAATTCATTTACCACCGGAATGGATTGAAGGGTTGGTGGCTCTGCATCTACATTTTCCACTCTAACCAGATGGCATATGTATCCTTTGGAAATCATCTTCTTTGCCTTAAGATAAGAAATAAATTTACCTCTTCGCATCCCAATATTACCTTTCTATTCGAGGACTACCTCTTTAGGAAACTGGAAATGCACTGTCTTAGTTCGGCAATCTACCGTGGCATAACAAGAAGCTAACCAATCCATACCCATTATAACATCAAAATCTACCATGTCTAGCTCAACAAGGTCAGCCAATGTATCGCGATCACAAACAGTTACAATGCAATTACGATAAACTCTCCTAGCTATAATAGATTCACCAATCGGTGTAGACACTTCAAATGGCTTTGCTAATAATTCTGGTGTTCTTTTGAACTTTCCAGCAATCAATGGTGTAACATATGATAGTGTAGACCCCGGATCGATTAATGCATATACAATATGTGAAAAGATGGACAATGTACCTGTAACCACATCCGGTGAGGCTTCTAAATTTTGTCGATCCCCTAGTGCATATGTACGATTCTGACCTCCACTAGAACTAGTTGCTCCCCTAGCTCCTCTACCACGACCTATAGGCATATGTAGTCCCCTACCTAAAGAAGGGGTTGATGAAGTCGACGCAACAACTGATCTAGTTGGTTGTGCAACACCACCCACTCCCCTATGAGGGCAGTTTCTCATCATATGCCCTGGTGTGCCACACCAAAAACAAACATCCGTCCCAAACCTGCATGCACCTAGATTATTCCTCCCACACTGTTTACAAGGCTATCGTGGAGGTCTTGATTGGCTCGTACTTCCTTGCTCTTGATGACTGCCTTGGCTTTCACTTCTTTGCCCAAACTGATTGCCCCTAAACCCTTGGAATCGTGGTGGAGCACTAGCTGTAGAGTAGAAAGATGATGGCCTAGGTGGTCTGTTAGAGAACCGAGGCCTAAACTCACCTTGGGATGGTGTAAACTGCCCCATGGATCTGGCCCTCTTAGAATGCCCTGTTTCCAACTCTTGTGTTCTTCTTCTTTGCCTTTGATCCTCCAATTTTTGTGCAAAAGCCTGCATCCTTGCTATATCCATATCTTTATTTAATGAAGCAATTGTACAGTCTCTAACCAGATATGAATCTAATCTATCCACAAAACGATGAACTCTATCCTCCATAGTAGCTACTACATTAGGAGCATACCTGGCCAAGGAATTAAATTTGAGACTATACTCCCTCACACTCATATTTCCTTGGTGGAGATTTAAGAACTGATCTGCATGGGCCTCTCGGATCTCCAATGGCAGATAATGATCAAGGAATGCCTTTTTGAACTCTTTCCACATAGCTGAAGGTGCATTTATTCCCCTAGATTGCTTCCAAGCTTCATACCACAATATAGCCACACCCTTTAATCTATATGCAGCTAGCTCAAGTGCTTCTTTACTACTTACATGCATAATATCCAAAGTGCGTTGGATTTGATCTATAAAGTCTTGGGGATCTTCATTAGGATCTGACCCGGTAAATGATGGAGGGTCCAAGTTAAGAAAGTCATGTATCCGTGTTCCAGCTTATCTATCTACGCCACTAGTACCTGCAACTGGACCTTCTTGCCTTTGGCCATGACCTGCAACTATACGAGTCAATAATTGGACTACATTTCTCAAATCTTGCTCGGTAGCATTAAAACGGGGTTCCTGGGGTTCATTTTACCTCCTTAGTTCTTCAGGAGATGGAGGTGTCGAGGAAGTCTGCGATAGAGACTCATCTTGAGCCCCACTTTGAACAACTTGACTTGGTGGTGGTTGGCTGGTCCCTTCTTGGGCAGCCACATCTACTCGTTTACTACTACTTTTACTCCTTCTCGTAATCGGCATCTTTGCTATAATAAAATAATTGAGAAATTAGATATGATTCACCTACAATACTGGTTCTATCGCACGATCTAAGAAATGAAAGAAATGAGACAACTCCTATATGTCCCGTAGCCTCCTGTTTGTAGATGTGGTGCACAACACATCCATAAGAAAGACTGTACACAGACACGTCTTTGTAGACTCCCTAGGATGACCTGCTCTGATACCACTTTTGTCATGCCTCAAAACCCATTAAGACGGACAGGCACCCGATGCCCTAAAGGCCCGAGAGAACCAACCTGCAACCTGTTCTTACTTAGCATATACTATAACAATTGTAACAAGTTAACCTAGGATGCAGCGATACAAAACAACATACTTAGGTCTAAAAAGTTTTATACAAGACTTGGCCGTTGAGGCCACCACTCCTTAAGACACAACTGAACCATGTACATACGTCTTCAAAGCCTCTAAAAGATATAAGACTAGAGTAGGTCAGGACAGACCCCGCCTTACCCTTAACTACGATACAATACCAAAATGAATTTACCAAGCACTCAATAAAGCTCTGAATCAACTTGGACCTCACCAAAAGTAGCAGAATTTCGAGTGCTCCTACTAAGGAGGTCTACTAGCTGGAGTACCTGAGCCTGCAGCATAAAATGCAGCGTCCCCAATATGGGACGTCAGTACGAAAAATGTACTGAATATGTAAGGCAAATAGTATATGTAATACAAGGCTCAAATGAAATCAAGTAGCAACATATGAGTGCATAGATTAAGAGAGAAGACCACCTTTGCTTACTCTTGTGGGATCAAGTAAGCTACATTCTTTTCTTTACCTTTTTGTATGTTATAATCTTTGTTGGGCATGTGATACAAGTGACCAGCTGATCAGTGGTAGAAGAGGATGACCCATGCTAGGCGTATTAACCCCTTGGATGCGGTCCTCATAATTACACAGCTTGGGATCGGCCCATGCTAGGCTTTTGCCTCTGAGCTGCCACCCTTCTATACCAATAGGGATCGTCCCATGCTAGGCTTTCGCCCCTGAGCTGCCACCCTTAATTAAATAGATTTCTTCACTTAGATTCTTTAATCTTTGAGATTATTGTTAATCAGTTCATAACTCTTTTGAGATATTATTTTGGATAATCTTAACACTTTTGAGATGTTGCTTTGGTGGTCATAATCATCTTGGAGATATGGAAATACGGAACAGTAATGGAATACATGAAAATAATAGTTTGAGGCAGTAACAATGACATAAGGAGCTATGAAACATCAACAACTTACTTTAAGACCTTAAAGGCACAACTGACTTCAATTGGCTTAGGAGAAGGATTCATCAAACTTTGTTTTGCAAATACCATTTCTATAACAGCACAAGGTGAATAATTACACAAGTATAGAGTAGTGAACAGATAATGAAGTAGTTCTATGTACTTAGAATGGGAAAAGAAATATTGTTAGCTATTTGGAGATAGTACGCTGCCACTATGCTTCCTTTTCTAGAAATAGAACTTATGGGAAACACTTCATTGATATTAATTGCAGGTGCCAGATTTTATACCAAAAGGATATAGAATCGAATAGCCTTACATACCTTATTATTCTGACCAATACTACTATCACGATTCAGCCTTCCTTTTTGGGTGCTAATCTACAACATAAATCATGATTAAGCTAACATCAGCAGCTAATCACAATAAGGTCCTCGAAAACAGTAGCTAAAATTTTGATGGAAATCAGGCCCATACAACCCTTACATAAATGGTGAACCACCACACCCTTCCTCTACACATTAATACAACTTCATACATCATCTTCCAAGATACCCAAACTTCCCTCAACAACAATATTCATAAGGCAGCCACTATCAATCTCAAATCTTTCAGCATAATAGGAGAATATTGACTCAAAGATCTATCACAATCCATAAATTCTTGATAAATATATACAAAATTCTCCACTCCAAACATGATCAAAGAGAAGAAAACAAATGGGTTGAAGTCTTACCTTAATTCTGGAAATTTATCCTCTAAACTTGTACTTCAAGAATTCAAATTCTCCTTCAAACTTCTTACTTGAAAATGAGACAGCACTCAAGAATCCTAAGGTGTTTTAGGGCTGCTTATTGAAGCCAAGAGAGACCAAAAAAAGAAACTTAGGAAATCTGAAATTTTGCAAGTTCAAAATGGAGAATATAGACTTGATCCTTATCCTTTGAAAAAGGAGGTATTATGGCCGACATTCTTGACCAATTTTGGGTCATATAATGTCAAGTAGGTGTCCCACCTGCTTGTCCTTTTAACTTGGGCCTTTTTGTACTCAAGATTTTTGGACCTTGGCTGCCCATTTTCCCTTTGTCCTTATATTCAACTTGGGACAGATTAATGCAAGTAGGTGGTACACACTTGGCCCAATAACATGGTAAAACAAATCTTAGGAGGTGATGCACTTACCTAGTTTCACTTGGGCTTTATCCATAATGGGCCAATTGGCAAATTTGGCTGCTGGGCTTTCTTTCATTCACAATTTTTTTTTAATAGGTTTGGGCTTCAAATGAGCCCCTAAATATAAGACTAAATCTGGTCAATCAAACTTGACCCCTTTAACTATAATATAACTCAAGTAGGTGATGCAACAGCTAGCTCAATTACACTTTACTATAATTACTTAAATACTTTCCATCAAAGTTAACTTGCAATCCATATGCTGAAACGTGCAACGCATTACATCACCTTCCGAGCTAGTTTAAACCAACACTAATCATATAAGAAACATGATACCTCACCTACACTATAAGTCTATGTCAAGTATAACATGAATAGAACTACCACATACAAAATACAGGCCGTTACATTATCATAGTATCATGTCTGAATGCATCTTGCATCACTTGTTTTCAATATAGGTATATAAAATTATGAAAATAAATAGAAATGTAACGTCTCATTTATACTATACAGTAGGTGTGTATATTAGATACAACACTTATTTTTGTACATGTGCTGCACAAGGTGTTGTGGTAGGAAGGAACAGAAAGCTACGTAACCGTAATCACTTACTCACATTTGTCAGTGACCTGCACATTTATTGATTTAATGTTCTTGTGTATGTTAACTTTGTGTAATATTCAAGTTGGTAATATTCTAGTTTATCTTACTAATCTCTGTTCGTTATTGCTTATTCATTATTCAATTAATTAATTCCATATGACTATGTTTTTCAAATTTAAGGTATGTATTGTAAGTTTAAAATGTTGAAAAATTTTCACGTTATGCTTTTACTGTAAAAGGAAATTCATTATAAATTTTCATTGTCATGAGTTAAGAGCTTCGATAACCATATCATTCATGTTACTTTCTGCCTCAGTGAACTCCATCTCTTCCATTCCTTGCCCAGTGTACCAATGCAAGAAAGTTATTCTTATGAACATAGTTGTGTAGTTGTTGTGTGTATTCTTCTTGAAATGAAAACAGAAGTCCGAAGTCATAGATTATTTAATGATTATGATTAGGGTTACTAGGTGCTTTCAACAATCATTACTGGTTCATGAATAAGTTGAGCAAACCCCGCGTCTAGGTTATCATAGAATAAATCTTTGATTATGAAATTAACATCTTCAATCTTTGAGCACCGAATAAAAACTAATATATTGAGTAGTTCTTTGTTTTATCCTTTCATATCCTTTTTTATGATAAATATTGTATTTTATGTTTTAATAGCATTTCTTCTTTTGAATACAGTGAGTAGATCCTTGGTGTAGTTGAGCACAAAATAAGGCTTTAAGTGTTAACAACCTCTCAAAGGCTGCTTCTAGATTTTGATCTTCATGTCTACATTCAACCATACATTCATGTTCTATAAGGCTGCTCCTTGTCTTTTTTTAAAAAATTTTAAGTTTTACTATTGTGTTGTTTAGTTTCTTTAGTGAGGTTATTGACTTTGATTTTGTTGTGTTTTCATGCTTTTTGTTTACCTTTAAATTTGCTTAGAAGTCTTTAATTAGAGACACAACACCCTCAACTTATTACCCCAAATTTGTCTAGTTAGCTTAGTTATGCTTATCTTAAATTTAAAAGGTTATAACTTGTAAAGTTTTCATGTGGTGAGCTATTCGCTGCTTAGAAGAGGTAATATTCACTTGTCTCTTAATTTTGTAGTTAGTTTCCATTTAGTCTACTCTCATTTCCATTGATGTGTGTATGAATCTTGATTTTTACTCTTCTGTTTGTGTTGTTTATAATCATTTCCAGGTGATTCCTTCCCCGTATATGTGATCTCTAAATGTTGTGCATGTATATATAGTTTAGAGTGTTGGACAATATTTCCCTTTTATGTGACTTTCCTATTAGTCTTTTTTTTCCTGATTCATGTTCTATTTTATGACCATTGCTGATTTTAGAACTGATTTAGTAGATATTGGGTCTGGTTGAACAGTAACTCAGCCTCTCAAGGGGGAGTCGTGCAATGTGTGCTGCTTAGTTGCTTGTGTAAGGTTATTGTCTTTGACAAAATAGTATGAAGTTTTGTATTTTTTATATGAAATCCATTACATCTTGTAAGTGTTTAGATTTGTCAAAATTGTTTACTTTGTTAACGTGTCTTATTATCTTTAGATTGACTTTTTAGATTTTAAAGCTTTTACCTTTTTTCTCTTTTAACTAATTGAAATTATAGGTAAAATTGGTATTGTTAAGTAGACAACTGATTTTCTATAACAAATAATTCAAGGAAAACACACATTTCAGTTATGTTGTTACATAAAATAAGATAGAGCTACTAATCAGAATCTTCTTTTTTATGTCATATCTTGGTAATTTGATTTTGGTATTATATAGTATATTCAATATTAAATGGATATTGGAGATAAAAGTTGTTTGGGTCTCCAGAGATCCACCAATGAGTATATCAGTGGTGTGAATAACTTTCTTGTTTCAACTTTTGAACTAGCTTCCAAAGGAGATGAAATATTTTGTCCTTGTAAAAAATGTGCTAATTGTAAGTGGCATCAACGAAATGTTGTAGAGGACAATTTGGTTTTTTATGGGTTTGTACAAGGGTACACCAAATGAATTTTTCAAGGGGAAAGTATTTCCTCGAGAAATAATCCAGACCATAATAAGAAAGGTTCCAACATGCGTGACAATATTGATGGCCTACTTCATGATACTTTTAGAGATGTTGAAGGTGATTTGGGGCTAAAGGGAGTGAGAGAGATGCTATCCGATGATGCAAAGAAATTTATAAATTACTGGAGGAAGGTAAACAAGAGTTATATCCTGGGTGTAAGAATTTCTCGAAACTCAATTTCACCATTCGATTATTCTTGTACAAATGCATTCATGTTTGAGTAATGTGGCATTTGGAGACTTGCTAGACCAGTTAAGAGAGGCATTTCCGTTTGCTCATATACCCGAGTCGTTTCACAAAGCAAAATATATGACGAAAGACTTGGGTCTTGATTATGAAAAAATACATGCATACCCTAATGATTCCATGTTATTTTGGAAGGATAATGATAAGGAAATAATTGTTCTGTTTGTGGCTCATCTAGATGGAAGATTGTTAATGAGCCCTTGACTAATGAAAGTACGAAAATTCCTGCAAAGGTTTTAAGGTACCTTCCCTTAAAACCTAGGCTTCAGAGAATATTCATGTATCCTGAAACAACTGCAAATATGAAATGGCATGATACTGAATGACCCAAAGATAGAAATATAAGGCATGCGGCTGACGGAGAAGCTTGGAAGAATTTTTATTCCTTGCACAAAGATTTTGCTAGAGATCCTCGTAATGTTAGATTGGTTCTTTCAAGTGATGGTTTCAATTCATTTTTAACCATGAGTATTTCCCATAGCACATGGCCTATTATGTTATTGAATTATAATTTATCGTCGTGGATTTGCATGAAACCAGAGTATATGATATTATCTATGATCATTCCAGGTCCATCATCTCCAGGAAAGGATATTGATGTCTACCTTCAACCACTAATTGCATAATTGAAATAATTGTGAGAAACTGGGATGGAAACATATGATGCTGATTCTAACAAAACTTTTCAATTGCGTGCAGCCTTACTGTGGGCAATGAGTGATTTTCCAGCCTATGCAATACTTTCTGGTTTGAGCACAAAAGGAAGAAAGGCATGCCCAACTTGTAGTCATGGGACGTGCTCTCAATATCTCAAGCATAGTCATAAGATGTGTTACATGGGTCATCGGTCATTCTTACCTCCTGATCATCGATTTCGAAGAGATAAGAAATCATTTGATGATAAAGAAGATCACAAATCTGCACCTACTCCCTTATCATGCACAGAAGTAATGGAAGAGTTGTGTTGATTCACTAATGTTTTCAGAAAGGGCCAAAAGAGGAAGCTTCGTGAGAGTGAGGGTCCATGGAAAAAAATCCATGTTTTTTAAATTTCGATACTGGGAACATAACAAACTGAGGTACAATCTTGATGTAATGCACATAAAAAAAATTGTGATAGTTTTCTCGAGACTTTATTGGATGTAACTTTAAAGTCAAAAGACCATGTTAATTCTCTATATGACTTGCAAGAAATGGGTATACGAAAGGAGCTTCAACCAGTAAAATATGATAATGGAAAACTTCATTTGGCTAAAGCTTGTTTCTCCATGAAACCAGAAGAGAAGAAGTTGTTTTGCACTATTCTTAGAAATGCTAAATCACCAAAAGGTTGTGTTTCAAATATATCAAGATGTGTGGAAATGGATGAGATTAAAATATCAGGTTATAAGAGCCATGATGCTCAATTCATAATGCATTACTTGCTCCAAGTTGCTGGTAGAAAAGTGTTGCCTAAAAAATGTTTCTATAGCCTTGATTCGGTTGGGGAAATTCTTTAGAGTCATAAGTGGCAGGGTGATAAGGAGAGAAGATCATAATATGCATTCTGAGATCAATGAGATTATGTGTGACATTAAAAAGATTTTCCCTCCATCCTTTTTGACATAATGGTACATCTACCCATCCATTTAGTAAATGAAGTTAAGCTTGGGGGTTCGACACATCTTCGTTGGATGCATTCCACTGAAAAAAACCTATGTTTCTTCAAGGGGCTTGTTCCTAGTCGATTTCATCTAGAAGAATCTATACTAGAGGGATTCGTGGAACTAGAGCGCGTGAATGTATGTTCCAGATATCTACAAGCTGGGGTGAAAACAAAATTCAGTCGATACTAATTAGAGGATGAGCGGGGAACTGAAACAAAGGGAGATTATTTTGTCACCTATATTCCCTATATTTGGCCATCCCATTGGAAGGGAGAAAAAATCAAAGGCAATAATTTTCACATGGATCTCTAATTATGTCTTGTATACATCGATATTTATTGGTTAATACCGGAGATAAAAAAATGCAGACCTTTATCATGTATGATCTGTGTATTTTATTATACACTTCAATATTTTTTATATGATAAGAACTTTGAAACATGCTAATTTGAAATATGCTTGCTTGCAGGGAACATAAGACTGTAATTGACAATCATAGTAGATCAAATGCATGGATTAGAGCACATAATCATAGTAAGGAATTTGGCAACTGGTTTAAGAAGAATGTTAAATCTGTTGAAGTGCCTGACCATTTGCGACAACTTTCTAAAGGGCCTAATACTGCAGCAAAAAGATATACAACATATTTTATCAATGGATATCGATTTCATACAATGACGATATAGTCAAGGTAAGACTCAAAACTATGGAGTGACTTTATCAGTAACGACTGATAGTTTTGCTAGTGCTAGAGACCAAAACCCCATTGATGGAGAGGTTGTCTATTATGGGGTTATTCAGGATATCATAGAGATTATTATTGGGGCTGCTTTAGTTTTGTGTTGATTAAAAGTGATTGGTTTCGTAATGAAGTAGATGAATATAGATTAACTCTGGTATACTTCAATAAGTTATGCAGTACTGAAGATCCATTTGTACTAGCATCTCAAGTGCATCAAGTTTTCTATGTGGAGTATCTAATTGATAAAGATGTTTATTATGCAAGGACTAAAGTCAATGTTGATTTATTTTGTTTAGAAGAAGATTAGAATTGCCCTAATATTGGAGACACATTTTCTGGGGAGCTAGACAATGACATTGGAATATCAAATGGAATATCTGATGTTGATGTTGATCTTAGATGGTCAAGAGAAGATGTACCTGGTGATGTCATTGATATTCCAACTCATGATCAACATTCAGAATATATGGAAGAAGATCATATGGACACATCAGAAGAAGATGAAAACTTTGATTATGTAGATTGGGATTTGATGGTGGCTAAAGGTTGATGAAGGAATTTTTAAACTTCTTTTAATGTTTCTCTTTTGCATTTTCTTATATGTACTATTGGTTTGAAATTCAATTGGATGAATGTTGATTTCGCCAATTTTATTCTTATTGTGTACTTCCGTCTTTTTGGGTTTTCTAAATATTATTAGAGATTGCTTTAGTGCTTCTTGTGCTGAAATGAGCTGATTAAGTTTGCTTCAGAAATCATATGTGAATCAGCTCGCAACAAGTGGTGATTCTGATTTCTGCTTCACCCTTTCTCCTTTTTACTAGTTCATTTTACTGCTACGGTAATCTTCTTTTCGCTGATTTTGTTTTATATTTTTTATTATGTTGGAATGTCTAACTCCTTATCTGTATATCTCTTTTTTTAAAGTACGCAGTTTTTGGTAGTCATGAAACAACGAGTTTTTTCAAGAATAAGCAATAGAGAAGCAAGAGAAACTGTTCCAGCTGGAAAACTCACATCTTTGGCAAATCAAAAGAATTTGTTGCTAGCTAGAAAAAGACAAGATCTAATCGCCGAAAAGCATCAACGTTTAACAGATGTAATTGAAGAACAATATCTTTAAGAATAACACAGTACATAGACATGAGTTCGTATACAAGATGACTCAACTAACAATATAGTGCAACTAGTAGAAGAACAACTTCAATTGAATTCTACTACTCTTGAAGAAAACAAAACAATGTGCAGAACAAGTCAATAACATCAATATTTTATTTATAATATTTTCTTTTTTTATTATAAAATAAAAATACAATACTACTTTGGAAGGGTTATCTTTATTTGTATATTATTGTAGACTCCACTAAAAAATGACAAAGAGGTCAAACAAAGATGTTATCTGTACATGGAAGGCATGATCGTAAACTGATTATCTTGAATAAAGTTGGACAGCCAGTTTGTCATAGTAATAATTTCGTCATAGAGTTGAGCAACTTCCTCGGTACACTTGCTAGGAATGCGACCCTTTGTCCTTTTGATATAGAAAATTGGAAGTTGATGGACACAAAAGATGATTTGTGGGATTATACCAAGGTTTGAAGTATTCAATTCTCTGTCAAGTTAAATACTTAAAATTTATTGCACTAACTCAATGTTCAAATTTTTAGGAGAAATATGACATTCCAGAAATTGATGTTAGATGGACTTTAAAAACTTTTCAAGAAGCTTGAAGAAGGCGTAAATTTGATATCATAACACACCACTTTGATGCCTACGCTAATGATCAAATTCGGATGGAAAACAAGCTTGATAATGTTCCAATATCTCAATTTAAGGAACTTCTTAAATATTGGAACTCAGAATAATTCCATGTATGTCTTACTAGTTTGTAGTGTTTCAATTACGTTAAGTTGGAGTTTACGTTATCATTTTCCCTTCTGTCCTTGTTGGATCCGAGAATAACCTGTAATACATATTTCTTTGTTGAATTTTACTCCTTATGGATGTAGTTACTTCTCTTTAGTAAGAGAATATTGTGATTAGCCGATTTGGTGGTTATTTTTTCTCTTCCTTCCCAAAATATTTTAAATTATATAAAGAGCTCTTTTCTTCTGTAACTGATCACTGGTAGTGTCTGTTCTTTCTCTTCTTTTTGGGAGCCACTGAGCTCTTATTTTTTTTAATGAATAACTGGAAAGAAACTTTTGTCTTCTACAAAAATCACTTGATCATTGTGGAAATTCTCTTCTATATATAGAAAATATCAAAAACCAATAGTGAGAATCGGAAAAAGTTGAAGAATCCACATACTATTGGCAAGAAAAGATTTGATTTAGTTCGCAATGATTTGGTATGAGTTCTTGCGTAGCATTGAATAAGAACTTGTCACATTTTAAAGAAGATGTTTTATATCCACTTTGAATGTTTACAGGAAAAAGAGAGGGAAACTAGTGATAATCCATCAGCTAAGGAATTTTTTGTGGTTACAAGAAAAATAAAGCCCAATCGATCATACAAGGATACATATCAAGATACAACTAGTAAAATTGTGAGATTTCTATCTAATTTTTTTTTGTTTGATTTGAATTTGTTTTTTGATATTTACTCTTAATGTGTGTACTTGAATTAAGTTGTTTTTTTATAATAAAACTGCATTATAGGCTGACATGGAGAATATTGAAATGCAATAAAAAGAAGATGGAAATGAGAGAATTGATGCATTTTCTTCTGTCATGGGATGAGAACATCCAGGACCTTTGAGATTATATGGAAGAGGGATTACAAAAACTACTTTGAAAAGGAAAGTGAGACATTTTAAAGCCTTATAAAATGCAACAAATGACCTCGTGAAAAAGATGGAAGAGAGAATGATGAGAATGGAGGAAACAATTGAGGAACAGAATGAACAATATAACAAACAAAAGACCACGATGTGACAAGAAATTGTAAAAGATGTCATAACAAAACTTCAGCGTTCAGGCCTACCAATTGATGCAAATTTTCTAGCAACATTACTTGATGTTTCGTCAACACCAATAACAAAAAATTCATTCAGTCCATCGTTCATCTACCTGTAGCAACAATCAAGTTCAGAATCCCCCTCCTTCTTCTTCATTTTCTTCTACTACTGCTTTTGCAGTTTCTTATTTGGTTCATCTTCATCTATGGATTTTTATGTTAATCTTCTTTCACTTCTTTTTCTTGTGCTACTACACTTGCAATCTTCTTGTTTTATTGCTGGTATAACTGTGATAATCCTTTTATTTTTATCGAAGTTGATATTATCGAGATTAGTGTTACTATTTATTGCATAGTTTAGCTGTTGTTGGTTTTTAGTAACTGAGATCATCATTTTCCTATGTGATTCATCATTTTTTTTCTGATGTATACGTTCTTGTTGTATTTACTCTTGATGTAGCCCCTATTTGTTGCTTTATCTATTGTGTTTAACTGTTATATTTTGATAAAAAAATATCATGTTTATGATTGTGTAATCTTTCTAGTTCTGATTCTGGGGATTATAATTTGTGATTTATTGGAATTCAATGTCTTCCATCACTTGGTGGGGAAAGTTTAAAAACTGTGGTAGTGGATTGAGTTTTCGTGTTCAAGTGCAATACTTGTAATGTAGTTAGCTTACTGATTTGTTCCTGACTTAGTTGTTCCCGATCAGCTTCTTCACCTGGTGCTAATTCTTGAACATTCTAGCACTATTTTTGCTTTTGGCCTAATTTTGTGAAGTTGAATGAATGTCAACTCTTAAACATTCTAGGACTATTTTTATGTTTGGGCTTAATTTTTGTGAACATCAATGTATGTTAACTCTTGATTTACAAATAAAGATTGTTTTTATCTATAATATATGAATGCTACAAGCTGATGTACATATTGGTTTAATATGTTCTATCATTGTACTATAGTTTATTTCAAAAATGTCTAGAATAGCCTGCAATAACCATTAAAAAGGTCTATTGCAATAACTTAATAATATTGTTGCAATAGTTAAGAAGGACCGTCGTAATAGCTTAGGTCGAGTTGTATAATAAAGTTGTTATGATGGGTCATTTTCAATGACTTGCAACTGTTGTTGAAACTGCAGAAAACTGTCGTCTTAGACTAAAGATTAATTGTTGCTATAGATAGTGTGTTGTAATAGTTCACAATTGTTGCTCTAAATACTTTTGCAACGGTTTGCATCTGTTGCAATAACCGTAGAAAAGTGTCTTCCTTAACTAAAAAATAATTGTTGCAGTAGACAGTGTGTGGCTACGGTTTATCACCATCGCTATAAAATCTTTTGCAACGGTTTTGAAACTGTTGCAATAGCTGCAAAAAAGTGTCGTCCTAGACTAAAGAATAAATGTTGCTATAGATGGTCTGTGGCAATGACTTTCAATTGTTGCTAGTAAGTCGTTAATATAGATATATCACAACAACCTTATATACAACACGCCTGTTTGTGTTGCCATAACTCAATTGCAACACTATTTGAGTCTATGGCAATATTTATTCTTATGTGGCAACAGACCTGTTTTCTAGTAGTAAGTACATAGTCTAGACACTGAGTCTCTTTTGCAATCCTAGACTCAACATTAATAGAGCAGAATAGGGACACGACACTTAACAACATAAAATAATAATATGAACTATTACATAAACTTAAAGAAGATCTTAACATAGTCAATCCTTCAATCAGAGGGATCCCTTTGTTTCAACTTGGGAGATCTATCCAGGCCCTTCACTTAGGAGACATCCTCTAGCCATGACCTCCTACACTTTGTGTAAAAAGATGAAGAAGAATGGTATTAGTACAATAATGCAGTACGGAAACCATGCAAAACATGCATTTAAAGAGGACGTTTAGTTAGAAATCATGCATCATGTCTTTATGGTAAAACTTCATGAACATTTATTTAACAAGCACAATATAGTTCACGTACTTCATAAAAACATGGATATTACTCATAAAAACACTTAAGGCCATTTCATCACATTTAAGGATCATTTATTAAGGCACACTTCACACATAAGAACCATCACTTATGACAACCTCCCAATCTCACTAGTGCAATGTACAAGTAGCATCTCATACTACTACTCATACCAAGTGATCCTAAGAAGTCTCCTTAGATTTAAGCATATCACATTTAATAACGTACCACACATACATTTACCCTTATACATAAGACTAACATACATCATTAATGGTCACACAAGAACCCTTTCATTCATTACATCTTTGTCATAACTTATTAGTTCATATTATAGGTGAACCACTCTCATAACCCCTTCACAAGCTTGCGTGTGCAATGTACACACGGAGTCCCATACCCTCACATATACCAAGCAAATCCACTTAGAAGCCACAAGTGTAATTCATATGCATAATCATAATTCATGTCTTGACATAAGTATAGTCAACCGTGAAATGTATTCATGCTAATCATACCTAAATATAATCATTATTTATAAAGGAACCTCATAATAACTTTCATTAGAGTCCACTTGTGCAATGTTTAAGTAGGGTCCATAGTCCTACCTACACTAAGTAGTCTATCGAGGAATCATGAAAATTATTTATAATCTTATCTTAGTTCATTTCTTAACTCTAGGGAACTTTATCCATAACTGAAATAGATCATGTGAGCTACATGGAATCCGGTGTCGTACAACCCAACATCAAAAAAAGGTGTTCTATTTTCCAAGGTAGAACCTACACAATAGTTATCTAGGTGGATCCACTTGCTATGTCCTACGGGGGCACATAGTTCATGGATAGTGAGATTGCATTTAGAAACCCTACCTATAGAATTAGCGAAGAGGCTTCCATCTTATGAGTATTACATGGATATCCCAACCTATTGCATTACAGAAGGGGTCTTTTCGCCATTGTACATATCAACTCGATCCAAGACTTAAACTCCCTCTTTAATATATTTAAGCCTTTATTAATCATTAGTTTCATAAAATTAGGCTTTAGGGACTTGCTCCCTTATACATCATATCTCTAAAATGTTTCTAAGATGAGAATCTACATTCATCAAATGTCCTAAATTATGTGAGAATGTACTTTAAATTAATTCTACCATTCATACATTCATGTGTGTGCACATTCATATGTGAGAAATACTCTCACATAACACCTCTAAACAGCACATGCTCATAATTCATTAATCATATACTTACATGCATAGAAATAGGTAATGATGCATCGTAAAGGATATCCTTTCCTTTGTCATCATGAATCTATCCTACTCATAGATATGCATGAAGTGTCTATGTACATTGGTCAACATGATCACATAATGTCTACAACATAACATTGAGGAAGCCACCGTCTAAGATCACAATACATGTACAACATTCCTCAAGTCTTAAGTCATAAATATATATATTATAATGGACTAGAGACTACCAAGACTAACATTACATCATAGCAGGCAAGAACATATTCAACATTAGAACAGAACACTCCTAGCATACTTTGATCACATATTCATATAGGGATTTCATAGGTAAGTGTCACGCCTCAAAACCTATTAAGACGGACAGGCACCCGATGCCCTAAAGGCCCGAGAGAACCAACCTGCAACCTGTTCTTACTGTGCATATACTATAACAATTGGGACAAGTTAACCTAGGATGCAGCGATACAAAACAACGTAAGTAGGTCCAAAAGTTATATACAAGACTTGGCCGTTGAGGCCACAACTCCTTAAGACACAACTGAACCATGTACATACGTCTACAAAGCCTCTAAAAGATAAGAAAACTAGAGTAGGTCGGGACAGACCCCGCCTTACCCTTAACTATGATACAAAACCAAATGAATTTACCAAGGACTAAATAAAGCTCCGAATCAACTTGGAGCTCACCAAAAAGTAGCAGAATTTCGAGTGCTCCTGCTGAGGAGGTCTACTAGCTGGAGTACCTGAGCCTGCAGCATGAAATGCAGCATCCCCAATACGGTACGTCAGTACGAAAAATGTACTGAATATGTAAGGCAAATAGTATATGTAATACAAGGCTCAAATGAAATCAAGTAGCAACATATGAGTGCATAGATTCGGAGAGAAGACCACCTTTGCTTACTCTTGTGGAATCAAGTAAGCTACATTCTTTTCTTTACCTTTTTGTATGTTATAATCTTTGTTGGGCATGTGATACAAGTGACCAGCTGATCAGTGGTAGAAGAAGATGACCCATGATAGGCGTATTAACCCCTGGGATATGGTCCTCATAATTACACAACTTGGGATCGGCCCATGCTAGGCTTTTGCCCCTGAGCTGCCACCCTTCTATACGTATAGGGATCGGCCCATGCTAGGATTTCGCCCCTGAGCTGCCACCCTTAATTAAATAGATTTCTTCACTTAGATTCTTTAATCTTTGAGATTATTGTTAATCAGTTCATAACTCTTTTGAGATGTTATTTTGGATAATCTTAACAACTTTCAGATGTTGATTTGGTGGTCATAATCATCTTGGAGATATGGAAATACGGAACAGTAGTGGAATACATGAAAATAATACTTTGAGGCAGTAACAATGACATAAGGAGCTATGAAACATCAAGACCTTACTTTAAGACCTTAAAGGCACAATTGACTTCAATTGGCTTAGGAGAGGGATTCATCAAACTTTGTTTTGCAAATACCATTTCTATAACAACACAAGGGGAATAATTACACAAGTATAGAGTAGTGAACATATAATGAAGTAGTTCTATGTACTTAGAATGGGAAAAGAAATATTGCTAGCTATTTGGAGATAGTACGCTGCCACTATGCTTCCTTTTCTAGAAATAGAACTTATGGGAAACACTTCATTGATATGAATTGCAGGTGCCATATTTCATGCCAAAAGGATATAGAATTGAATAGCCTTACATACCTTATTTTTCTGACCAATACCACTATCACGATTCAGCCTTCCTTATTGGGTGCTAATCTACAACATAAGTCATGATTAAGCTAACATCAGCAACTAATCACAATAAGGTCCTCCAAAACAGTAGCTAAAATATTTGATGGAAATCAGGCCCAAACAACCCTTACATAAATGGTGAACCACCACACCCTTCCTCTACACATTAATACAACTTCATACATCATCTCCCAAGCTACCCAAACAGCCCTCAACAACAATATTCATAAGGCAGCCACTCTCAATCTCAAATCTTTCAGCATAATAGGAGAATATTGACTCAAACATTTATCACAATCCATGAATTCTTGATAAACATATACAAAATTCTCCACTCCAACATTATCAAAGAGAGGAAAACAAATGGGTTGAAGTCTTACCTTAATTCTGGAAATTTATCCTCTAAACTTGTACTTCAAGAATTCAAACTCTCCTTCAAACTCTTACTTGAAAAATTAGACAGCACTCAAGAACTCTAAGGTGTCTTAGGGCTGCTAATTGAAGCCAAGAGAGACCAAGAAAGAGCTTAGGAAATCTGAAACTTTTGCAAGTTCAAAATGGAGAATAAGACTTGATCCTTATCCTTTGAAAAAGGAGGTGTTATGGCCGACACTCTTGACCAATTTTGGGCCATATAATGTCAAGTAGGTGCCCCACCTGCTTGTCCTTTTAACTTGGCCTTATCGGACTTAATATTATTGGACCTTGGCTGTCCATTTTCCCTTTGTTCTTTTATTCCACTTGGGACAAATTAATACAAGTAGGTGGTACACACTTGGCCCAATAACATGGTAAAACAAATCTTAGGAGGTGATGCACTTACCTAGTTTCACTTGGGCTTTATCCATAATGGGCCAATTGGCAGATTTGGCTGCTGGGCCTTCTTTCATTCACAATTTCTGTAATAGGTTTGGGCTTCAAATGAGCCCCTATATATAAGCCTAAATCTGGTCAATCAAACTTGGGCCCTTTAACTATAATATAGATCAATTAGGTGATGCAGCTGCTAGCTCAATTACCATCTTACTATAATTACTTAAATACTTTCCATCGGAGTTAACTTGCAATATATATGCTAAAACGTGCAAGGCATTACATCACCTTCCAAGCTAGTTTAAACCAACACTAATCACATAAGAAACATGATCCCTCACCTACACTATAAGTCTATGTCAATTATAACATGAATAGAACTACCACATACAAAAATACAGGCCGTTACATCCTTCCCCCCTTGGAACATTCGTCCTCGCATGTTAGCATGGTTGTCCAGCCTAAACAAGTTCAAGCCTAAGTTAGTACTACTATTAATCACATTGAACATATAGACTTATACTTACTTGTCAATGCCTTCACTAACATTTTGATCATTCCCACTAGTGTAAAAGAGGTGAGGATACTTCAATTTCATTGCTTCTTCTGCTTCCCATGTAACTTCTTCTACTTGTTGGTTTCTCCATAGTACTTTTACAGAAGCTACTTCTTTATTTCTTAACTTCCTAACTTGTCGATCCAGAATAGCAATGGGTACTTCTTCATAAGTGAGATCTTCCGTAACCTGTACGTCTTCAGTAGGAGTAATACGAAATGGGTCACCTACGCATTTCCGTAGCATTGAGACATGGAACACCGGATGAACTGATGAAAGCTCTTGTGGTAGCTCTAACTCATAGGCTACTTGGCGAAATTTTTGGATAATCTTATATGGCCCTATATAGCGTGGACTCAGCTTCCCTTTTTACCAAAACTCATTACCCCTTTCATCGGAGACACCTTCAAGAACACCCAATCCCCTATAGAAAATTCTAGTCCTCTCCTTCTAATATCTGCATATGATTTATGTCGACTTTGAGCTGTTTCTTGCCTCTGCTGTATCACTTTGACTTTTTCCATAGCTTGATGAACAAGATCTGGCCCAAATAAGGCAGTTTCACCCGTTTCGAACCAGACAATTGGTGATCTATACTTCCGACCATATAAAGCTTCATAAGGTGCCATTTTAATGCTCGAATGATAGCTATTGTTATAAGCAAATTCAATAAGTGGTAGGTGATCATCCCAGCTACCCTTGAAATCTAATATACAAGCTCGCAGCATATCCTCAAGTGTCTGAATTGTACGTTCTGCCTGACCATCTATTTGAGGATGAAAGGCTGTACTTAAATTCACTTGTGTTCCCAAACTCTTTTGAAATGACTTCCAAAAATTTGCTGTGAATTAAGCTCTTTTATGAGAGATATTATGGAGATTGGCACTCCATGTAGTCGAACTATCTCTTTAATGTACAACCTCGCATACTCTTCAGCTGTATAAGTAGTCTTCACCGGCAAGAAGTGTGCTGCTTTGGTAAGTCTATCAACTATTACCCATATGGAGTCAAACTTCCGGAATGAGCGAGGCAAACCAGTAACAAAATCCATTTTGATCATGTCCCATTTCCAAATTGTAAGTTCTATACGCTGCATGTAACCTCTGGTCTTTTGGTATTCTACTTTTACCTGTTGACAGTTTGGACACTGAGCCACAAATTCTGCAATGTTCTTCTTCATGTTCCCCCACCAATACATTTCTTTCAAGTCATGATACATTTTAGTTGACCCCGGATGAACAGAGTACCTTGAATTATGTGCTTCCATCATGATCCTCTTTCTTAGTTCATCTATATTAGGTACACACAATCTGTTTTGACATTGAAGTACTCCGTCTTGCTTAAGCTCAAACGCCTTTGTCATACCATGTAGTACATTCTCTTTAAGTTGTAAAAGAATTGGATCAGTGTACTGCTTCTCTTTCACTTCCACTATTAACGAGGATTCTGCCGCATTTTGCACAATAACCCCTTCGTCTTGAGATTCAAGAAGGCGAACACCCAAGTTAGCTAGTTGGGACAGATCTTTAGTCATTCCTTGTCTTTCCACAGACTTACCATAAGTGCTTACCATTATTTTACGGCTTAAAGCATTAGCAACTACATTAGCTTTACCGGGATGATATAAGATGTCAATGTCATAATCTTTTAATAGCTCCAGCCACCTTCGCTGCCTCAGATTTAATTCTTTTTGCTTAAAAATATATTGCAAGCTTTTGTGATCAGTGTATATGTCAACATGAACTCCATACAAGTAGTGGCGCCATATCTTCAAAGCAAACACAACTGCTGCTAGCTCTAGATCATGGGTTAGATAATTTTTCTCATGTGGCCGCAGCTGCCTTGATCCATAAGCTATAACTTTACCATGCTGCATCAATACACAACCTAATCCCACTCCCGAAGTATCACAATACACTACATAGCCTTCTGTACCTTCTGGAAGTACCAACACAGGTGTAAAAGTTAATTTACTCTTCAACTCTTGGAAGCTTCTTTCACACTCATCGCTCCACTGAAACTTGGTTCCTTTATGTGTTAGCTTTGTTAAGGGTGCAGCCATGGAAGAGAATCCTTCAACAAACCTTCTGTAATAACCTGCCAATTTAAGAAAACTACGGATCTCCGTAGGCGTTGTAGGTCTTGGCCATCTTTTCACTGCTTCTATTTTCTGGTTATCAACCCTTATTCCTTCATCGGATACGATATGACCTAGGAATGCCACAGATTTCAACCAGAACTCACATTTAGAGAACTTTACATACAATTTACGATCACGGAGAATTTGTAAAACCTGCCGCAAGTGATTAGCATGATCCTCTTCCGATCTTGAATACACCAAAATTTCATCTATGAACACTATCACAAACACATCTAAGAATGGCTTGAACACCCTATTCATCAAATCCATAAAAGCTGCTGGTGCATTTGTTAGCCCGAATGACATGACTAAGAACTCAAAATGACCATACCGTGTTCGGAAAGTTGTCTTGGGTATATCTTTGTCCTTGACCCTCACTTGGTGATAACCTGACCTCAGGTCGATCTTTGAAAAACACCTAGCACCTTGTAATTGATCAAACAGATCATCAATTCTAGGGAGGGGATATTTGTTCTTAATTGTTACCTTATTCAACTGCCGGTAGTCGATACACATTCTTAATGAGCCATTTTTTTTGCGCACAAATAAAACTGGTGCTCCCCATGGAGACACACTAGGCCTTATGAATCCTTTTTGTAATAAGTCTTTTAACTGCTCCTTCAACTCTCGTAATTCTGCCGGAGCCATTCTATATGGAGGAATTGAGATAGGTTGAGTATCTAAAAGCACATCAATACCGAACTCTACTTCTCGTTCTGGAGGCAAACCTGGAAGATCTTCAGGAAACACATCTGGAAATTCATTTACCACCGGAATGGATTGAAGGGTTGGTGGCTCTGCATCTACATTTTCCACTCTAACCAGATGGCATATGTATCCTTTGGAAATCATCTTCTTTGCCTTAAGATAAGAAATAAATTTACCTCTTGGCATCCCAATATTACCTTTCCATTCGAGGACTACCTCTTTTGGAAACTGGAAATGCACTATCTTAGTTCGGCAATCTACCGTGGCATAACAAGAAACTAACCAATCCATACCCATTATAACATCAAAATCTACCATGTCTAGCTCAACAAGGTCAGCCAATGTATCACGATCACAAACAGTTACAATGCAATTACGATAAACTCTCCTAGCTATAATAGATTCACCAATCGGTGTAGACACTTCAAATGGCTTTGCTAATAATTCTGGTGTTCTTTTGAACTTTCCAGTAATCAATGGTGTAACATATGATAGTGTAGACCCCGGATCGATTAATGCATATACAATATGTGAAAAGATGGACAATGTACCTATAACCACATCCGGCGAGGCTTCTAAATTTTGTCGATCCCCTAGTGCATATGTGCGATTCTGACCTCCACTTGAACTAGTTGCTCCCCTAGCTCCTCTACTACGACCTGTAGGCATATGTAGTCCCCTACCTAAAGAAGAGGTTGATGAGGTCGATGCAACAACTGATCTAGTTGGTTGAACAACGCCACCCACTCCCCTATGAGGGCAGTTTCTCATCATATGCCCTGGTGTGCCACACCAAAAACAAACATCCGTCCCAAACCTGCATGCACCTAGATGATTCCTCCCACACTATTTACAAGGCTGTCGTGGAGGCCTTGATTGGATCGTACTTCCTTGCTCTTGATGACTGCCTTGGCTTTCACTTCTTTGCCCAAACTTATTGCCTCTAAACCCTTGGAACCGTGGTAGAGCACTAGCTGTAGAGTAGAAAGATGATGGCCTAGGTGGTATGTTAGAGAACCGAGGCCTAAACTCACCTTGGGATGGTGTAAACTGCCCCATTGATCTGGCCCTCTTAGAATGCCCTGTTTCCAACTCTTGTGTTATTCTTCTTTGCCTTTGATCCTCCAATTTTTGTGCAAAAGCCTGCATCCTTGCTATATATATATCTTTATTTAATGAAGCAATTGTACAGTCTCTAACCAGATATGAATCTAACCTGTCCACAAAATGATGAACTCTATCCTCCATAGTAGCTACTACATTAGGAGCATACCTGGCCAAGGAATTAAATTTGAGACTATACTCCCTCACACTCATATTTCCTTGGTGGAGATTTAAGAACTGATCCGCACGGGCCTCTCGGATCTCCAATGGTAGATAATGATCAAGGAATGCCTTTTTGAACTCTTTCCACATAGCTGAAGGTGCATTTGTTCCCCTAGATTGCTTCCAAGCTTCATACCACAATATAGCCACACCCTTTAATCTGTATGCAGCTAGCTCATGTGCTTCTTTACCACTTACATGCATAATATCCAAAGTGCGTTGGATTTGATCTATAAAGTCTTGGGGATCTTCATTAGGATCTGACCCGGTAAATGATGGAGGGTCCAAGTTAAGAAAATCACGTATCCGTGTTCCAGCTGATCTATCTACGCCACTAGTAGCTGCAACTGGACCTTCTTGCCTTTGGCCATGACCAACAACTATACGAGTCAATAATTGGACTGCATTCCTCAAATCTTGCTCGGTAGCATTAATAGGGGGTTCCTGAGGTTCATCTTCCCTCCTTAGTTCTTCAGGAGATGGAGGCGTCGAGAAAGTCTGCGATAGAGACTCATCTTGAGCCCCACTTTGAACAGCTTGACTTGGTGGTGGTTGGCTGGTCCCTTCTTGGACAGCCACATCTACTCATTTACCAGTACTTTTACTCCTTCTCGTAATCGGCATCTATGCTATAATAAAACAATTGAGAAATTAGATATGATTCACCTACAACACTGGTTCTATTGCACGATCTAAGAAATGAAAGAAATGAGACAACTCCTATATGTCCCGTAGCCTCCTGCTTATAGATGTGGTGCACAACACATCCATTAGCAAGACTCTACACAGACACGGCTTTGTAGACTCCATAGGATGACCTGCTCTGATACCACTTTTGTCACGCCTCAAAATCTATTAAGACGGACAGGCACCCGATGCCCTAAAGGCCCGAGAGAACCAACCTGCAACCTGTTCTTACTGTGCATAAACTATAACAATTATGACAAGTGAACTTAGGATGCAGCGATACAAGGCTCAAATGAAATCAAGTAGCAACATATGAGTGCATAGATTAGGAAAGAAGACCACCTTTGCTTACTCTTGTGGAATCAAGTAAACTACATTCTTTTCTTTACCTTTTTGTATGTTATAATCTTTGTTGGGCATGTGATACAAGTGACCAGCTGATCAGTGGTAGAAGAGGATGACCCATGCAAGGCGTATTAACCCCTGGGATGCGGTCCTCATAATTACACAACTTGGGATCGGCCCATGCTAGGCTTTTGCCCCTGAGCTGCCACCCTTCTATACCAATAGGGATCGGCCCATGCTAGGATTTCGCCCTTTAGCTGCCACCCTTAATTAAATAGATTTCTTCACTTAGATTCTTTAATCTTTGAGATTATTGTTAATCAGTTCATAACTCTTTTGAGATGTTATTTTGGATAATCTTAACACTTTTGAGATGTTGATTTGGTGGTCATAATCATCTTGGAGATATGGAAATACGGAACAGTAGTGGAATACATGAAAATAATACTTTGAGGCAGTAACAATGACAAAAGGAGCTATGAAACATCAACACCTTACTTTAAGACCTTAAAGGCACAATTGACTTCAATTGGCTTAGGAGAGGGATTCATCAAACTTTGTTTTGCAAATACCATTTCTATAACAGCACAAGGGGAATAATTACACAAGTATAGAGTAGTGAACATATAATGAAGTAGTTCTATGTACTTAGAATGGGAAAAGAAATATTGCTAGCTATTTGGAGATAGTACGCTGCCACTATGCTTCCTTTTCTAGAAATAGAACTTATGGGAAACACTTCATTGATATTAATTGCAGGTGCCATATTTCATGCCAAAAGGATATAGAATCGAATAGCCTTACATACCTTATTTTTCTGACCAATTCCACTATCACGATTCAGCCTTCCTTATTGGGTGCTAATCTACAACATAAGTCATGATTAAGCTAACATCAGCAGCTAATCACAATAAGGTCCTCCAAAACAGTAGCTAAAATATTTGATGGAAATCAGGCCCAAACAACCCTTACGTAAATGGTGAACCACCACACCCTTCCTCTACACATTAATACAACTTCATACATCATCTCCCAAGCTACCCAAACAGCCCTCAACAAAAATATTCATAAGGCAGCCACTATCAATCTCAAATCTTTCAGCATAATAGGAGAATATTGACTCAAAGATTTATCACAATCCATGAATTCTTGATAAACATAAATAAAATTCTCCACTCCAAACATTATCAAAGAGAGGAAAACAAATGGGTTGAAGTCTTACCTTAATTCTGGAAATTTATCCTCTAAAATTGTACTTCAAGAATTCAAACTCTCCTTCAAACTCTTACTTGAAAAATTAGACAGCACTCAAGAACTCTAAGGTGTCTTAGGGCTGCTAATTGAAGCCAAGAGAGACCAAGAAAGAACTTAGGAAATCTGAAACTTTTGCAAGTTCAAAATGGAGAATAAGACTTGATCCTTATCCTTCGAAAAAGGAGGTTTTATGGCCGACACTCTTGACCAATTTTGGGCCATATAATGTCAACTAGGTGCCCCACCTGCTTGTCCTTTTAACTTGGGCCTTTTTGGACTTAATATTATTGGACCTTGGCTGTCCATTTTCCCTTTGTTCTTTTATTCCACTTGGGACAGATTAATGCAAGTAGGTGGTACACACTTGGCCCAATAACATGGTAAAACAAATCTTAGGAGGTGATGCACTTACCTAGTTTCACTTGGGCTTTATCCATAATGGTCCAATTGGCAGATTTGGCTATTGGGCCTTCTTTCATTCACAATTTCTTTAATAGGTTTGGGCTTCAAATGAGCCCCTATATATAAGCCTAAATCTGGTCAATCAAACTTGGGCCCTTTAACTATAATATAGATCAATTAGGTGATGCAACTGCTAGCTCAATTACCATCTTACTATAATTACTTAAATACTTTCCATCGGAGTTAACTTGCAATACATATGCTAAAACGTGCAAGGCATTACATCACCTTCCAAGCTAGTTTAAACCAACACTAATCACATAAGAAACATGATCCCTCACCTACACTATAAGTCTATGTCAAGTATAACATGAATAGAACTACCACATACAAAAATACAGGCCGTTACAGTAAGGGTCATTCTATAAGAATATTCATCATCATTATCCATATAGACCACACCTAACTGTAACATGATAATCCACATATATACAATATCATCCACACACCTTAATCATGTAACTAGTGTGGAAGACTATACATATAACTTCATATAACATCAATTCACTTAGAACATGATATTAGAATCAAGGGTTACACCCATCAACTTCATAAACAAGAAATCGTAATATCAATTCATTTTGCATCTAATGCCTTCAAGGCCATTATCATAACACATAAACATGTACAAGAATGTAAACACCGCCCCATAAGTGGACCATAGCAATCATTACAATTCAATGTACACTCTAAGCTAATTCGAATAAATAGGTCAACTTACTAAATTTCCTTACTAATGATTATGTTGATCAATTCCCAACAATTCATAATCAATTGACATAAAGGAATATAGAACTAAGTAATTCATTATAATATAAACATTATCTAATCATCATATCATCAAGATCACAAGACCCAAATTATAGGCCAATTTGAGAAATTAGGAGGATCATGGATTCTTCATGAGATTTGATTGAAATTCATAATTAAAATAGTATCTAATCATAAATTCATCATTATTACTCCCTCCGTATAAAAAAGAATATCCCTATTTCCTTTTTAGTTTGTTTAAAAAAGAATGACCCCTTTCCTTTTTTGGCAACACTTTAACTTTAACTTTCCACATGGCATGTTTAAGACCACAAGATTAAAGGACATTTTGGTATATTTGACATAACTTTAATTTAGAACCACAAGATTAAAAAGTCTTCTTTCTTTTCTTAAACTCCGTTCAAGTCAAACTAGGTCATCCTTTTTGAAACGGAGGGAGTATAAGGACTATCAAAATAATGTAAGGTTCTTAGAGAATCACTTGTGCCTAAAAATATTTAAAAATATGTAAAATAAGTGTTTTACAGTATGCATACTTTATTTAAAGTGATTTGTAGGTCGAACGTCCAAGAATGTCCAAGGCGTTAGAAACTTAGCCTTGAAACATGCTCGTGCATTCTAGTGTGCCTTTTGTATTTTTTATGTGTTGTTTGGTGCTCAAATTTATATTATATGACCCTAACATTTATACGAGTGTATTAAGGGTCCAAATGTCCGATCACGACTCTCTGAAGACCGCCCTAAGGGCCCTTGAGGAGGACCCATCCTTTATCCAACAAGCTTACCAAAGGCACACTTTTTTTCATGGATAAAATAGGTCCGCGTCGTGGACTATGTTCTTTAAGGGACCAATGTTGCTCCGTGTCACTGACGTGTAGCGGACTCTACTGCCTCAAACTCTAATTCGAAAAATCATGTGGGAACAGCTCCGCGACGCGGGCTTGTTCCCCGACGAAGATTTCAAAAATGAAAGTTAATTTTGACATGTCTAAGAGTCCAAATAAGTGTGGGGGTATTTTGGGTAATTGAGAGTCGGTTATAAACAGTTTCTAGGACTTATTTAACCCTTTTCCCAAGCCAAAACCCCAACACCCAATATGAAATTAAAATCCTAAAAGCTCTCTTCTCTTCAAAATTCTCTTAAACCTCCATTGGAGGGAAAACTCAAGGTTCAAGCCAGGGGCTGGATTTTCGTGGTTTATTCTCCAATTTTTAATGATTTTTCAATCAATAATGTATGTTGATCCTTCATCCTTATTTATCCATTCATCTAAGGAGTTCAATAAAAGAATTTCAAAAGTGATTCAAAGACCAAAATTCCAAATTTTTAATCTAGCCATGAGTTCTTTCACAAATTGACTTCAAAAGCATGTTCGTGATAAATTGATGATTATCTACTGTTTTAAAGATTAATTTCAATCCAACTTCATGATAAAACCATGATCCTCCTTATTTTCCAATTTATTATATAATGTGGGTCTTGTGATCTTGATTAGATGATGATTGAATTATGTTTAGATTGTAATGAATTTCTTAGTTGCATATTTCTCCACCTTCTATAGAATTGATGATGTAGCGTACATAATGTGATCTTGACCCTATGATGGTTGAATCATGATTTTACTTATGTTATTGTACTTTTAGCTACTGCTTTATATATGAATTATTGATAAATTATGAGTATTGATCAATTATGATCAAAGTTTGGAGAATTGGTGAGTTTTCCCTACTTCCTCTACTTTTCTATAGAATGGATAGTTGAATCAGCCTTGTTTGGAATTGATTGGTATGGTCCACTAATGGTAGCGGTGTTTACTTTCTTGTCTATCTGTTTATGTTGTGATAATGGCCTTGAAGGCAATGGATGTGACGTGAGTCAATATTATGATTATCATCTTATGAAGGTCTTGTGTAGCCTTTTATCCTAGTATCATGCTCTAGGTATAGTGCTAATGTGATTGAAGTTATTAGGGTTAGGTGTGTCTATATGTTTAACCATGATGAATTTACTATTGAAGGATGACCCCTACCTATGAACCCCTACATGACTGTATGGTCTTAAGCATGATCAAGAGTTTAGATACAATGATGAAGATGTCTGGTCTCCTACATTATAATGTTGTTATGTGTGGTCTATAGTTCCTATTACTCTATATGTGAGTGGTATATTGATTAAGGGACTTGAATGTGTATTGTGACCTTTGTAAATTCACTGCCTCAATGTTAGGATTGTTGCCATTATGTAATCATGTTATCCAATGTACACACACACACATTATGCATGTCTATGAGTAGTATAGATTCGTGGTGTCTAATGAAAGAGTGATTCTCAAATGCACTTATGTCTACAACTATGCATGTAAAGTATATGTTCATGAAGCGTGAAATGTATCCTAACTAGGATGACTTGATAGGTGTACTAGTGTAGGCAATGTATGGGACTTTGCCTATACATTGCACATGTCTACCATGATAGAATAGTTCCTAGGGTGATTACTCTATGTACATGAATATGAATGCATCATTAGCCTATGAACATGAAAGTGTATGATGTGATAAAGTAAGAATAGGTGTAGTGTCTAAATGTGTTTATATGAAAGGGTTGCTCATATATGTACACCTATACACTTATGCATGAATGAAGTGAAGTATAAACATGTGTGGTCCAAGGGTGTTTCTGTGAAAGGTTTTCTCACATATATGTACGCATACACATAAATGAAAGCATATCGGTGATGCTTGTATGATGATATAGTAAATAGAGGGTCTCTTGAAAGGTGTTCTCAATTGTATCCTAAACTAGATGGTGCTTAAATATGCTATGCCTATGTGAAAGGTTTTCTCACATGATTTAGTTTGATGAAAGGACATTCTCATCTATAATCTATGAGCTAAGAATATGAGGGGTTAATCCTCAAAAGCCTATGTTTTATAAAGTAATGTTAATAAAGTCTTTTCAATAAAGGGAACTCAGCTTAGCACCGAGTGAACTTGAAGATGAGGTGTGCCCTTTCCCAATGTGGGAAAGATTGTTCACCATGGTCCTCACGAGGTGGATAACTACAATGCCCAATTGGTATAAAGAGGGTTTCCATATATGCCTCCAATTTCCATAAACTATGTTGCCCCATAGGATCGAGCAAGTTATATCACCTAATATGCTAGCATGATGTGAATGTTCTACCCTGGAAAAGTAGCACGTTGTTTCGGTGTGAGGTTCTACAACACTGTATTCCATGTTTAGCACACATGATCTTGGTGTCGGTTAAGGCAATAGTTTCCCTAAAGTAAAATGGACAATGTAATTAAAGTAATGGACCCTAACTAGGATAACCTATGGGAAATTGCTTATTGTAGGTGTGGGTAAGGGACTTTACCTATTCATTGCACAAGTATCTCTTGAGGGGAGTTCTAGGAAGGTGTTCTATATGTATATGAATATGTATATGTCTTATATGCATGATATTATGGTATTGACCTACTTTTATGATAGTATGCATGGTATGAGTCCTATGGTGTCCATATGATGAGGTCTCACTTTATATGAATATTATTAGTCTTCTTGACTATATGATGAGGTCTTACTTGATATGAATTTAGTTGACTATACACGTAATGTTGACGTATAATTTATGTGATATGCTTGTGGTCCCTTTGTGAGTTTACTAAGTATGTGTCAGGTTATGAGACTTCACATGTACATTGCACTAGTAGACTTAGATTGATATTATGATTAAGGTCTTGTGATGTCTATAGAATATGAAGTCCAAGTATGCTTATGTTGACTATTGCCTATTATGATGTTATAGGTAGTTTTTACTTGCATGTGACCTTGAAGTGAGTCTTAGATGTGATTCATAGAACATGTTGGTTCATATGTGGAGTAGGTGTCTTAGGATATGCTATGTTCCTAGGAATGCATATTTTTAAGTAAATGAAGGTTATTTGAATGTTCACCTTGGTGACCTTAAGGTGATGCTTGAGTGTGGATTGTGTAATGAGACACTATTCATGCATTGAACCAAGTGTTACTAAAGGGTTACTTACGGGTTAATGAATTAAGTTAAAAGAATAAATGTTATGAACATGATTGATATGCCTGAAATTCAATATATGTAGCTTGATGTGTTTATATGAATAGTGTATATGTGTATATGAAGTATATGATTGATATGTGTAATTGTGCCAATGCTTTTAAAGATTCTTTAAAAAGGCATGTTGCATGATTCCTAAGAAAAATGTCCTCATTAAATGCATGTTTTTGCATGGTTGTCATACTTAGTGCATTCTTGTACTAACACCATTATTCTTCACCTTTTACAAAAAGTGTAGGTTATGGATGCTTAAAGGATATATGTAAAGTGAAGGGCTTGATAGATGTTTCCCAAGCTAAAGAAAGGGGACCTTACGATTCAAGGATTTCTTATGTCAAGTTATTCTTAAAGATTATGTAATAGCTATATTGTTATGTTATGTTGATAAGGGACGTGTCCCTATTCTACTCTATTGATGTTGAGGCTAAGATGACAAAAGAGACCTTGAGTCAACTGTGTGTTATGATTATTTTTATATATAATGGAAGTGATGTTCTAGCATATGATGTGCTATGAATGTTTTAAATTCTTCGCTAAATTTACTATGATAATGCGAAGAATGATTATTATAGGCTTGTATAAGACCTCTAAGAGGTCAAGTACGACATGTTACTTCTAGGGGGTGCTCCCTGGTCGTGACAAACGTGGTATTAGAGGATAAGGTTATAAAAGTGGTTTTAGGATCCAAAGTCTCATATTCCCACGTCTAGTAGAGTCTCGTTCATCATTGGTGAGTTGTGACACATCTATGAGCGAGACGCTATAGGAGGATAGAGTTTCCCTTCTTCACTATTCGCATTTCGTGCCATCGAACTTAACTCTATATAATCTCTCTGATGTTTTCTTGTCTGATAGTCTTTTAGATGTGATTGCTTGGATGAGATGGTATCACTATGCTTGAGGGAGAAAAGGTGATTTTTTATGCTAATTTTGGTTTATGGCTTGATGAGTATATGAGAAGGTGAATTTGGTATGTGTTGATGTGATGTCATTTATGGACATATATGTGATTTATGTGAAATGACTTGTTATGTGAGGATCTATGTCATGATATGGTTAAAACTTGCTAGTGGTTGTTATAGTTAAAATGAGTTTCCTTTTGGAATAATAAATTGTTATATGGTCTTGTATGATGATAGTCTAATGATATGGTTTAGGCTTGAAATGCTTTGAAAAAGTGTGGTAAATAGGTAAAGATACATGTTGCCTTTATATATGAGTAATGGTTCAATGTTGCCCTTCATATATGTGTGATTCTTCATAGTTGCCTTGTATGGATTGGAGTCCTTTGTATAGGCTTGGTGCTTGAAGTGAAGGTAATGTGTTTACCTTGTGAGGTGATTTTGGAGTATGCTATTAATGCGAGAACCCTTATGATTAGTTGACTAATTCCCTTATGAACTTATTCTAAGAATGGTAAAAAGGAAAGAAAGAGTTTTTGTCCCACAGATTGTAACTATGTCTTGTCCTAAAGTTGATCTAGGGACATTATGTATCCCTTGAACCTTAAAGAGGAGAGTATTGATGTTGACCTACTTTAAAGTTGTTAGTTGTCCATTGAAATTGACCTTAAGCATGACCATTTGAGGAAGTGATTAGGTTGTACCCATGTGGTTCATTGGAAGTTTCTTCCAAAGGTGATAATGTGGCTTGATATGACCAAGAAGTTACCTTGCCTAGTGTTGAAAGAAAAGAAAGATACATTTATGACCAAGTTTCCTCTACTGATTCCCCTAAGGTTTTCATGATCGTTGCTATCCATGGTGTAGTTAAGTCCTTATGTGGTGGGTAGCATGACCTAACTTGATTGTTATGAATTTTCTTTAGGTATGGAGCTTAGAGGAATGATGAAGCTTGAGGTGGTACCTATTGATGATTGAGTTAGTAGGCTCCTTCATATGGTGTTTGGAGTGAAGATCCTCAATGATGTAAACCTTTCTTATATGAAGAGTGAACATGTTGGTCTTGGCGTAGTTTGACCTTGGTATTTAAGGGAATGATGTGATTAGGCTTACCCCAAGTCGGGGGATAATGTGCCTAGATAGTGAGATTTTAAGTACCTTGATGTTCCTATGTTGAGTTCCCTTGAACTTTCCTATGTTAAGAATTACTTGGAAGTGGTGTTAATGAAGAGTTTGCTTGAACTTAGATCCCAAGAAAGGGATGATATGTTAGGTACTATGGTTGGTAAGTTAAGATACTCTTAAGGATGAGTTATCTTACTCTTAAATGGGTTTACCCTAAGTTTGGGATGATGATGTGAGTAGTAAGGTTGTTGATATTCCTATCTTGTCCTTCTATTCTTACTTGAACTTGAAAGCAAAGAGTTCCTAGTAGCTTGTTCATTATATGAGTCTTGCATAAAAGTATAAGTTGCATATTCTCCATATGTTATGTATGTCTTGATTGACAATATGTTAAACCTGTTTTCAAGATCTTAATTTGCAAGAAAAACTATTTTTGATTATATTCATGTTATCTCATGTTTATTGTGCATCTTGATTTGTTAGTTGTGCGTTTAACTTCATGAGATAAGGTAAGGAACATGTTTGCGGTCACTCTTAATGTGTGGTGTTCTAAGCCATTAATGAGAAACTGAGTCTCCTTAAAATGAAAAATGATGAGTCTCTTAAAAATTTGACTTTTATTACTTGGGAAGTTATAATGTACCCTAACTCTTGAGAAGTGATAGTGTGTTTAGATAATGCCCTTGATGTGTACCAATAAATTGCATGAATTTCCCTAATTGATGCATGCTTATGAAAACTATTGACATGCTAGAAACTGAAATTTTGTGAATTGACTTCCTATTGTTGTAATGAGTGTGGTGTGGTTTTCCATTTTGACTTCATTAGGAAGGACATTCCTCCTTAAACATAACCAAGCATGGTAAGGTTGCGTATGGCCTTCATGGCATTATGTCTAAATGATAAGGACCCTTGTTGATCCACTTGAAACAAATCTATGTGCATTGAAGTATGAGTGTCTATTTTCTTCTTGAGTGATGTTGAACTTGCCTCTGTGTGACTTAAAGGTTGTTGTATGATGATCTCTTGATGAAATGAAATATAAATACCATGTTATGATTTAGAGATGGATGTTCTTCCTATGAACATGAGAAGTACCTATGTATTTGATGCCTAAAGGGTGAGTGACTGAATGTTTGTTCGCTTGTTTGCAAAATGGAATGAAAGTTGGTGTTCCTTGTAAGTTTCGTGCATTGACTTCTATGTACTGATGTTTTGAATGTTGTGAGCTACTCTATGGTTCATTGAAGTACTTGAAGTGTTTGAAATGTCCCAAGTGTCATTCGAGGATGAATGTTCCTAAGTGGGGGATATTGTAAGGTCTCTCAAAATTAATTAAGTTTCTTAGAGCCTAAAATGTGCCTAAAAAGGTTTAAAATATGTTAAATAAGTGTTTTACAGTAAGCATGCTTGATTTAAAGTGATTTGGAGGTCAAACGTCCAAGGCGTTCGAAAGTTAGCCTTGAAATGTGCTAGTGTGTTCTTGTGTGCCTTGGTACATTTTATCTGTTTTTTGTGCTCAAATTGATAGTATAGGACCCTAACATGTATACAAGTATATTTAGGGTCAAAAAATCCGGTAATGACTCCCCAAGGACCGCCCTAGGTGTCCTTGAGGAGGACCCATCCTGTAGCAAACAAGCTGCCCAAAGGCAGCCACATTTTGTTCAGGGATAAAATAGGTTCGCATCACGGACTAGGGTCTTCAAGATCCAAATGTTTCTCTGTGTCGCGGACGTGTAGCGGACTCTACTGTATCAAACTTTAATTCCAAAAATCATGTGGCAACAGCTCTACGACGCGGACTTGTTCCCCGACTAAGATTTTGAAAATTAATTAAGTTCAGTTTGACATGTCTAAAAGTCCAATTATGTGGGGGGGTATTTTGGGTAAATGGGAGTAGGTTATAAACAGTTTCGAGGACTTATTCAATCCTTTTCCCCATCCAATACCCCAACACCCAATAAGAGATCAAAATTCCAAAAGCTCTCTTCTCTTCCAAATTCTCTCAAACCTCCATTGGAGAGAAAACTCAAGGTTCAAGCTACGGGCTAGATTTCCATGGTTTCTTATCCAATTTTTCATGTTTATTCAATCAATAAGGTATGGTGATACCTCATCCTTAGTTATCCATTCATCTAAGTAGTTCAATCAAAGAATTTCAAAAGTGATTCAAAGACCAAAATTTCCAATTTTCAATCTAGCCATGGGTTCTTTCTCAAATTGATTTCAAAAGCATGTTCATGATAAATTGATGATTATATAGTGTTTCTAAGATGAATTTCAATTCAATTTCATGATGAACACATGATCCTCTCAACTTCACAATTTATGATATAATGTGGGTCTTGTGATCTTGATTAGATGATGATTGAATTATGTTTAGATTTTAATGAAATTCTTAGTTGTATATTCCTTTATGTCAATTGATGATTAATTTGTGGGTAATTTATAAATGAGGATCAAGGTTTGAAGGTTTGGTATGTTCGACCTATACTCCACCACCTTCTATAAAATTGATGATGTAGTATACATAATGTGATCTTGACCCTATGATGGTTGAATCATTATTTCACCTATGTTATTGAACTTCTAGCTACTGCCTTATATATGAATTAATGATAAATTCTGAGTATTGATCTATGATGATCAAAGTTTGGAGAATTAGTGAGTTTGCCCTACTTCCTCTACTTTTCTTTATAATTGGCCTTGTATGGCATTGATTGGTATGATCCACTTATGGTGGTGGTGTTTACTTTCTTGTCTATCTATCTATGTTCTGATCATTGCCTTGAAGGCAATGGATGTGAAGTGAGTCGATATTATGATTATCATGTTATTAAGGTCTTGTAGCCTTTTATCCTAGTATCATGCTCTAGGTATAGTGCTAATGTGATTGATGTTATTAGGGTTAGGTGTGGTTTATATGTTTAATCTTGATGAATTCACAATTGAAGGTTGACCCCCTACCTATGAACCCCTACATGAATATGTGGTCTTAAGAATGATCAGAAGTCTAGATACAATGATGAAGATGTCTTGTATCCTATGTTATAACTTTGTTCTGTGTGGTCTATAGTTCCTATTACTCTATATGTGAGTGGTCTATGGTTTAAGGCACTTTAATGTGTATTGTGACCTTTGTAAGGTGGCTGCCTAAATGTTAGGATTGTTGCCATTATGTGATCATGTTATCCAATGTACACATACACATATCATGAATGTCTATGAGTAGTATAGATTAATGGTGTCTAATGAAAGGGTAATTCTCAAATTCACTGTTGTCTACTATTATGTATGTAAAGTATATGTTCATTAAGCGTGACATGTATCATAACTAAGATGACTTGATAGGTGTACGAGTGTAGGCAATGGTATAGGTCTTTACCTATACATTGCACATGTTTACCCTTATAGAATAGTTCCTAGGGTGATTATTCTATATACATGAATATGAATGCATGATTAAGCTATGGACATGAAAGTATATGATATGATGAAGTATGAATATGTGTAGTGTCTAAATGTGCTTACATGAAAGGGTTGCTCATATATGTACACCTATACAATTATGCATGAATGAAGTGAAGTATGAACATGTGTGGTCCAAGGGTGTTTATGTGAAAAAGTTTTCTCACATATATGTACATATACACACACATGAAATCATATTTATGATGCTTGTATGATGATCTAGTAAATAGAGGGTCTCTTGAAAGGTGTCCTCAATTGTATACTAAACTAGATGGTGCTTAATTATGCTATGTCCATGTGAAAGGTTTTCTCACATGATTTAGGTTGATGAAAGTACTTTCTCATAAATAACCTATGAGATAAGCATATGAGGGGTTAATCCTCCGAAAGCCTATGTTTTATAAAGTAATGTTAATAAGGCTTTTCATGAAAGGGAACTTAGCTTAGCACTGAGTGAACTTGAAGTTGAGGGGTGCGCTTTCCCAATGTGGGAAAGCTTGTTCACCATGGTCCTCACGAGGTTGATAACTACAATGACCAATTTTCATAAATATGGTTTACATATATGCCTCCAAGTTCCATAAACTATGTTGCACCATATGATCTAGCAAGTGATATCATCTAATATGCTAGCATGATGTTAATGTTCTATCTTGGAAACGTAGAGAACCTTCTTTCGGTGTTAGGTTCTGCAACACCAGATTCAATGTTTAGCACCCATGGTCTTAGTGTTTGTTCAGGCTATAGTTTTCCTAAAGTAAAATGGACAATGGAAGTAAAGTAATGGACCCTAACTAGGATAACCAAATGGAAGTTGCTTAGTGTAGTTGAGGGTATGGGACTTTACCTATGCATTTCACAAGTAGCTCTTGAAGGGAGTTTTAGGAAGGTATCCTAAAGCTTGTCTATATGTATCCAAGAGCTTATAAGGTACTAAAAGGGTCAAAAAGGTTTTTAGAGGCAGTATGTAGAGTTTGAGAGAGTTTGGAGGTGAAACGTCGAAGAACGTCCACTGACTTTTGAAAATTAGCTAGTGGGTAGAATTCAATGATGTTTATACGATAATTATGCACAGCTTTCATGGTGATCATAGTGAATTGTAGTAATGAACATGAAGGTGAACAAGGTGATTTTAGGCCATCAGAGGCTAGATGAAGGTCTTATGTTAATCTTCTTCATTCAATTGTATTATATAATACTTGATCATGATTGAATCACCTAGATATGGATTAAATTAGGAATATTTGATCTACGTTAGTCTTGACTTGTAAAATGACATTGAACCTATATGAGAATGCATGACTAGAATTGCCTTCTAATGCTCTAATTAAATGAAGTAAGCATGTAATTGAACATGAATGATAATGAATTAAAGGTAATAATCGTTTAGGGGCTGTTATGATATTGATGATGGGGATTATGGTGTAAATTCGTGATGAAGATGATTGTGATGATGTTTCCTATATTTTATACACCTAGAAATGAATATGATTGAGAGAAAAAAGGTTCTCACATAGACGAAACCTAGGTTGACTTAAGAACCTAACAAGAATCAATGTATAGTAGACTAAAGTTATCTTGAAGGTGAGTTGTAGTACCACTTCTTTTGTAGTTGACTTGGTGAGACAACACTATAGGCATGGTAGCTCAGTGAAGTACTCATGATACCTTGAGGTAGTGAAGCTTCAAGGGTAGCTTGGGATAGTGGATCTCAAGGAGGCTTGAGTTGAAATACTCATGGTAGCTTGAGATGTTGAATCTCATGGAAGCTTGGGTTAAATGACTCATGGTATATTGAGGTGTTTAACTTCATGGTAGCTTGGGGATGGTGGTCCCCATGGTAGCTTGGGATTGATTAATGTAGCTCTCCTAAGAATAGCTTGAAGTATCATGACTAGAGTGCCTTCATGGTAGCTTGGGATGGAGGAAGTGAGCTCTCCCATGACTATCTTGGTCTTGTGTTTCTAGGATGCTTGATCATGGTAGCTTTACTTAGTTTGGCCAAAACCATTTCATGGTAGCTTTAGGGGAAATGCCTATACTCTCATAATGTTTGCTTGACTTGCATGCAAGGTGCTTCATGGTAGCTTCAATTACATGTAAGGTGTATTTCATGGAATAGCTTGAGATAGGTTTCTCATGGTAGCTTAGGGTAGAAGATTCATGCTCCCCTATGGTTAGCGTGCATCTACATGATTGGTTGCATGGTTGTTAGGATTGTTGTATCCTTCCTTTAGTTAGCTTGGCTTGTATATTGCGATGAATTCCATTTTAGTAGGTCTATTATGGTATTATGTTGAGCTTAATAAAAAATGATACAAGATAAGTTAGCTTGAAGTAGGATAGTCTATATGAGAACTTAGTATGGATGGTAGTATGGGATGTCATCTATACATTGCACAAGTATGACTTGAAGCTACCTATGACATGACCACTACATGATGTATGTTTAGCTTGGATAATGACTAGGGTTGCATTCCATGACATGATTGACTAAAGATGATAGTTCCTTGTCAATTTGAAGTGGGTATATTAGATGACTAGCTAAGATATCATGAAACAATTTAGGGTGATTTCAAGATACGCTTAGTGTGTGAGGTATTATGGGATGCTTCATATGTATTACACAAGTGTGTTTTGAGGTGGAATAGGGTCATAGTTCTCATATGTTATGCTGAACTTAGGTATTAATTATGAAAGTGGACTATGATCAAGTTTGACCAAAAAGAGGTACTTAGCTTTGGTAGTAGTATAGGATTCTACCTTAGCCTTTCACAAGGATACTTGGAGGTAGCTTGTGATATAGTTAATAATAGTAAGAAAGACAATGAGTAATGTATGAACTCTTATATGTTTTATGATGCTTTAATATGCTTATGATATTCATGTTATGCTTATGCCTTTATCTCTTATGATTATGTCTATTATTGACTGACCCTTAGAGATGTCTTATGTTTGGTATGATGTTTCCATACTTAGTACATATAGTACTAAGACATATCGCCTACATGTTGTCCACGTAGGGTCTTGAGAAGATTGCAGTTGCTTGAAGGGTATAGTTTCCAAGGTTTCGAAGAAGAGAGGATTGGTGAGTCCTCATAGTGTCAGACCCCCAAAATGAGTTAGGGTGTCTAGATCCTAACATGTTTATCATAAGGTTCTAAGGTTCTAAAATGGCTTATAATATGGTATTGAGGCAGTGTGTAAAGTTTGAGGTGAATTGGAAGTCAAACGTCAAAGGACGACCAAGACGTTCGACGACTAGTCACCTAAGGGGTCTTACGTTTTTTTTTTGTGCTTATGTGTTTTTCATGATCTTATGAGGTCCTTCTATTATTAAAAATTATGTTTATAGGCAGTTTATTGAGTTTTATGAGGTTGTGAGGTTAAACGTCCAAGAACGTCCAAGACGTTCGAACGTTAGACCTTGAGACGTTCTTATTTGTCTTGAGTGTGCCTTGCATGTTTGGACGTGTTGTGAGTATTTGTTTTGGGTGAAACTGATGTTGCAGGTACTTTACTTTTTAAGGTTTGTATATACGTCAGAAACGTCTGGGTATGACTTCCCAAGGTCCCCGCAAAAAGGCCCACAAGAAGGACCCAACGGTTGTCGAGACACTTCCTTGGCATTGTCAAGCGACAGAACCAAACGACGCCCCATTTGTTGAAAACGGCCCTTCAAATGGTGGTGTAGTTGATTGACACTTAGCCTACATTAGGCTCAGCCAAAGAACAGCCCAAGGACCCAATCCACGAATCCGCAGACGGACTGATGGACCTACTGGGCGTCGATTGTGGTGGTTGGTGCAGGTTGTTGGAAGCTGCCTGGCGACTGTTTCATTAAAGGGGTGAATGGGAAATTCACCCCACGTCCTAACCTGACCCTAATAGGTTTATTTGGTTATTTTTGGTTGTATTTATGTCACGACCGGAATCTAGACTCCAGACGAGACGGCGTCGTTGACCTCTCAGAGGTCGCACACAAGCCTACATGCGTCGTCGTTACTTCATCTAGGTTAATTTTAGCAGAAAATTTGAACTTTTGTTTACTTAAGCTTTATATTGGAATACATTCATATCGTATAATACTATCTACGTAAACTCATAAGAAATCACAACAACCATCTAAATCAAGATAATCAAATGAAAGATATAGTCATAAATATAGAGTTGCCAAAATGGTACCAATACAACGTCTGAAAGTAAATACGAAAGAAACGCTAGTGGAACATACTCCACTAGCTCATGCCAACGTCTACGCTAGAATAATCCAGTAAGCATCCTCGAAAGCATGAGGGCCTACCAAATCCGGATGAAAACTCCACGTCCGGATAACTTCTGCGCCGACTCGTAAGCTCTAACGTCCAGCTGCACCTGGACCTAAAAGTAAATAAATGTATGGAATTACTACACACTTGTACTAAGTATGGGTATATGCAAGCACACACCACTCACATGCATGATTTATAATAGCTCTCTCCTAATGATATGAATTATGGAAAGTCAAGTCAGTGGACTTGCTAAAATCGGATTAGGAAAGTCATGCCATGAGAGTAACATGCATCATCATATGTATCATATTGCACAAAACACATAACATATTGCATATAGAACATAACATATTGCATATAGCACATATATATTTCATTTCATTCGTTCATATGCCATGAGACCTTGGAATCATGTACTTAACATTAGGACTTCCCAAAATGAGGGCTCAACATATGGGACCTCAACTAGGGAGCCTTCTTTAGCAAACACCGAGTCTGCTTCATTCGTTAATACGTACTTCATTTCATTTCATTCATAGGCTAGTGTAAACACCAGCTATACCTAGGATGTACTTTAAGACTCTCATTGGGTTCACTGTGCAATGATTAAGAATGACCTTGTGCCATTACATAAGTCTAGTTCACCTCTTGATTATCCTACCCAAACATCTTTGGTATCGTTTAGTTCATTGTGGCCATTACATGAGGCTGGCCTTATTCTTTCTTTGGAAACTTTAACTTTAACTGACATAGATCATGTGAGCTCCATGAAATCCTGTGTCTACCCCATACCGAAAAGAGGTGGAATCACCGGCCAAAGTGAAACCAAAAACATGCTAGCGTATATAGGGGATTGAACCCTGCTAGATCCCTATGTTGGCTACATAGGTTCAAAGACTAGGAGATATAAGGAGACCCATACCCATATGGATGGACAATCTCATCTCATGAGAATTACAAGAACCTCTGCCTTCCCGAAAGAAGGAATCGCCACTCATAGCTAGCCTATCGGTGCTCAGTATAAAGTTCCATTACATTCATCTCATACATCATAGAAGCTGGCTTCTAGCATGAGGACATCATTGCTCATTATATGATTTCTCATCTCATCATTAGTATTAAGTATGCATTAACTTTAATACTTTCATTCGAGTGTTCATAGAGACTGGTCTCTTCATTAACTTTACACTCTCATAGGTGAGTACGTTTTGGTAACATTTACTTAGGATCATTTGAGATTGCTCTCATCTTTCACATTAGCCTTTTATCATGTTGTCACCACGTTCATTTGTCTTAGCACACTTGCCCTTCGTAATTACTCACCCCTTTTTACGTGAATGTTCATTTCATCATATGCCAATGCACTTGGCCTTTTAGTGTGTTTCACACTCTTACTTAACCCTTCTGGGGTCTCATCATTCATCACATAACATCTTAGGTTCATTTACTTTATAAACGTATGCTGGACTTATGAGTCCACACACAAGCCATGAGGCTTCATTCATAGTTCATTTAAGTGATTCATATTTCCCAAGATTATGTGGTACAAGACTTATGCATCTTGTAAGTATGTCAAGGTCTCAATTTGATTCCTATAGGCAGCATTCATTAAATATTTAATCACGTAAGACTTATTTGTCAATACGGAATTGGGCAAGGGAACCCTATTTCAAATCCCTTGTAACACTAAGTTAATTTTCTTTATGATTTTCTTGTCATAAACTTCTTGGCTACGGAACCCGAGATCAATTCCCCACACCTACACTTTCTTTCTCTTTTTTTCTCTTGATTTTTGCCTTAAACATTTCGGCCTGGGGGACCCAAGATCGAATCCCCACGCCCGCATTATTTTCTTTTTCCTTTATTTACTAGATTCATTCGTTTAGATTAAGAGGGTTTGGGGTCAAATCCCCACATCCTCACCTTATTTTAATTGCATTTTCTCCTTACCTTCTCATTCGGCCAACAGGCTGTGGGTTCGAATCCCACATACCTCATTTTTATTATTTCTTTATTCCATTTTTCTCCTCTCTCGTTCATCCGTCCAAGAGGTTGTGGGTTCGAACCCCACACGTCTCACTTCATTTTCTTTCATTTTTTCCCCCAACTTTTCACTTGAGCTTTACCCCATTTCGAATCCCCCTTACTTATTTAATTTTTTTATAACATGTATATGGTTAGGTTTTGGGTTCAATCCCCACTGACCTCATGCATTTTAAAAATATTTTTAAACGTGACATTTTTAACAGTAAGTTGCCGAAAACAAATTTCCAGAATGCTGGAAATTTGTTCACCCTCTTTGCAGTCCATTTTCTCAACTTTTAAATGTTAGATCTAGGACAAATTTTCGTGTAGCATCTAGTGCATCTTTAGGTGAGTTTTCATGGTTACTTTCGGGAATTTAATAACCTTTTTGCAGTCCATTTTCTCACCCTCTTTCACGTTAAACATTAAAACATTTTGAGTAGTTTTTAGGGAGATCCTTAGGTGCATTTTCAAGGTTACTTTCAGTCAAAATTTTCATTCAATTCAGCAACTTTGAACTCATATGAACATCACATTTTTAACATATTCATACACGTAAAATACAACAATTTAACATGCCAAATTTCATGCTTCTGGACGAGACCAAATCACAGCACACACGTGCACCCACAAGTTAATGTACCACACATTTTCGGTAACACTTCTTTCATTTATACATAATTCCGAATACACATCCAAACACATAATCACAACCAGCCCTAAAATCATCTACCAAAAGTCATACCAACGCATACTTGAATCTTTCACAACCCGTCAACGAAACCCCTTTTTGTTTTCGTTTTTAGAATTTCTTTTCTTTTGAGTTTTAGCGTTCAAGTTCTTGATGAACTTTATTTTTTGTTCTGTTCTTTTTCTTTACAAAAAGTTGAGCGTCAAAGTGAGAGAGGAGTAGAGAGAAACGTGTGATAGTGTTAGCTTAGGATTAGGAGATTAGGTGGAGACTTAGTCAAATTAGGACTTCTCTTAATTAATAAAAAATCTGAATTTTCCCTTTTTTCTAAGTCAGCAATTTAAATATTAATTAATTTAATTAATTCAATAAATACAATTTAATCATTTAAATCATTGCTTCCACAAAGGCTCGAACCCGGGTGGAGCTAGATTTTGCTTAAAAGGTCAAATTCGGCCACCTCTACCCGAATTGCCCCTTAACCATATTAACCATATTAACATTTTACCCCTAGACCCTCAGAACCTAAGATTACCCCTTTCAATTTCGGTAAAAACTCATCCGGGTGAATCTTCAATTCGGGTGCCCTACATGCTTTGTTCTCGCCTTGCCTAGCTCAACTAACTCACAAAGTTGGTTGGCTTAGCTAGTGAATAGGTTCTAAGGTCTGGTTCTACGCGCAACAAGCCGTGTGAACTCGGTCTAATCCATGCATTCTAGGTACGTTTAAGCATTACTTCGCATAGTTATTTTCGGGTTGTTACAATTTAAGTGATCAAACCGTGATCAACCCACTCCCAATACAATTCACCAAATTAGACTCTACCTCCAAAAAAATTCTCTCTATAACCTCCATTGAAGGTGAAGCTCAAGAACAGCTTGGACCTTGGATTTCTATGGATTATTCATAAAGTTATAGAGGTTTTCTTACACATTAAGGTATGGTGATCTTTCATCTCTAGTTACCCTTCAATCTAAAGAGTTAATCTCAAAATTTTCAAAGAGATTTCATAATCAAACTTCTCCTTCTTCAATCTAGCCATTGTTTCTTTCTAAAAACATTTTCAAAGACTTAATCGTGATGAATTGATGATAATCTGTTGGTTTTAACTTGGAAAAAAATCTAATTGCTTTGTGAACCCATGTTCCTTTCCAAACTCAATTTAGCCCTTGCATGGGCAGTGTGATCGTGGCTTGTTATTGATTAAATTATGATTCAATTACATTGAATTGCTTCGGTATACTGTTATTTACGTGTATTGATGATGAACTGATGATGAAGGATCCATGTGGATCAATGTATGAAGATTTGAACATGCCTAGCTTAGATTTCCATGTGTTCACTATTACATTGATCTTATAATGTATAATAATTGGAATTCAATTATGATAGGATGCTTGTAGCTACAACCTAGGTTAATATCATGTTGAAATTGTTGGTATGAATCTTGTATGATCAAAGTAAAGAATGCTTGGTATGAATTGATCTAGGTGTTTGTAGTATATCGATTGATAATGCTATGAATGTGATGTGATCTCAATTTAGGGTAGATGGAGCATGATTTAGACTTAATTATTATGTCTTTAGCTACTGAACTAGGTGATTATTATTGTTATATTGTGAATGTTAATCATGGTGATCAAAGTAACGAATATTAGTAAGTGATATATGACTCTTTACTTTCCAGTATATATGTGATACCTTGTATTATGTTACAGTATAATCTTGTAGTGACTTGTAAATGGTTTCTTTCATGATTAAATGTATATTTACCTACTTCCCTTTAATGTATTGATGATGAAAAAGGTGTATTGATCAATGATGAACAAAGGTTGATGAATTGGTAAGAATGGCTCTCCCTCTGTACTTTTCTTATAGTATTGATAGTTGATGAAGCCTTGTATGTCATTGTATGATATGGTCCACTTATGGTGGCGGTGTTTACTTTATTGTCATTATATATGTATTGACCATGGCCTTGAAGGCAAATTGATGAATATATGAGTGTGCGGTTATGATGATCATACTATGTGAATCTTTTGCATACATTCTATAAGCATGTGTATATCTATGTTAGGATCATGTGTAGGTGCTTCTATTAATGAAGTGTTAAGGATTGATGAACCCTACCCATGTACCCCTATGTGAATGTGTGACTAGCTAAGGTTAGGAGTCTTGAATGTAATGTGAAGATTGTCTTGTCTCCTATGCTAAATTGTGTTATGTGGTCTACGCTTGGTGGTGCATTGTGGTCTTAAGAGGTTGGATGACTCAATGTGTTGTTGATAGACATTATATTATCATGTTGACCGATGTACACACACTCACACATTATGTAAGCTTACAATATAGTAAAGGTTCATAATGTCTAATGAAAGGTTGATCTCATATTCACTAAATGTCTACTACTATGGATGTAAAGTAAATATATGTGAAGTATGTTATGTATTCCCTTACTAGGATGACTTGATAGGTGTACTAGTATGGGCAAGGGTATGGGACTTTTCTATGCATTGCACATGTGTACCTTAATAGGATAGTTCCTAGTTTTAGTTATCTATGTTTATGAAAATGAATGTATGGACATGTTATAAATATGTTTTATATGCTATTATGTTAAGTATATGATATGATGAAGTATGAATATGCATAGTGTCTTAAAGTGTTGATATGAAAGGATTGCTCATATAGTTACACCTATAGACTTATGTATTGATATATGAACATGTGTGACATTTATGTGTTATGTGAAAGGTTTGCTCACATATAAGTATACACACACATGTATAATGATCTAGTCAATAGAGGGGCTCTTGAAAGGTGTCCTCAAGAGTATCCTAAACTAGATAGGTGCTTGAATATACTATGTCCATGTGCAAGGTTTTCTCACATGATATAGGTTGATGAAAGGACTTTTCATCTATAACCTATGATCCAAGCATATAGCGAGTGAATATCCTAAAGCCTATGTTTTATAAAGTAAAGTTAATAAAGGCTTTTTAATGAAAGGAACTTAACTTATCACCGAGTGAAGTTGAAGTGAGGGGTGTCCCTTCCCATTATAGGAAGATAGGTCACCATAATCCGCATGAGGTGGATAACTACAATGCCTCAATAGGCATAAATAGGGTTTCCATAAGTGAATAACTACAATGCTTCATTTGGCATAAAGAGGGTTTTCACATATATGCCTCCAAGTTCCATAACTATGATTTCCATATAGGATCTAGCAAGTGATCTCATATAGTATGCTAGCATGTTAATGTTTTACCTTGGATGGGTAAGAACACCTTCCATTGGTGTAAGGCTCTACAACACCAAATTCAATTATTAGAACCCATCGTCTTAGTGTCGGTTAAGGCTATAGTTCTCCTAAAGTAAAATGGATAATGGAAGTAAGGTAAGGACTCCAACTAGGATAAACTAAGGGTAGTTGCTTAGTGTACGTGTGGGTATGGGACTTCACCTATGCATTGCACAAGTCACTCTTGAGGAAAGTCCTTGGAAGGTGTCCTAATGCATGTGTCTGTGTATGTGTTCCTTATGCATGACTTTGTAGTAATTGTCAAGTTGTTATGATGAAGTGTATGGAATGAGTCCTAATAAATCTAGGTGATGTGGTCTTGTCATTATATGCACTATATTGGACTTAATGACTATATGATGAAGGTTTTGTTGACTTGAATGAAGTTGTCTTCACTTACTTGTTGATGCATGAATTGGATGTTAAGGCTTGTGGTCTCATGATAGGTCTACTAAATATGTGTGAGGTTATGGGGCTTCACATGTACATTGCACTAGTATATTTAGATTGGATTTATTAGTAAGGTCTCTTAAGGTTCTATGTGAAGTAAAATATGTATATGTGGGTAAATACTAAGAGTTTACTGCACTTTTCTTACGGTTTTGTCTTAAATGTTTCTATGTTGTACTATACTTCTATGATGGTAGGTGATAGCTTATTTATGATATATGTATGTGTTCCTTGTGGCCTTAAGGTGATGCATTGCACCAAGTATCACTAGAGGGTTACTTGGGAAGATAAGGAATTAAGGTACGGATGAACTCACTGTAAAAGCTAGAAGCTCACTGTAAAGGGAAAAATAGATCACTGTAATGTGAAATGAGCTCACTGTAAAGTGACCCCAAATATGGCTTTAATTCTATGTGTGATCTTATGTGATATTTGTCCTTTGAATATGTCTATATGATGTTTTTGAATGATATAAATGCTATTATATAAAGGTTTTATGAAGATTTACTCAAAAAGGCATGAAGTATGATTTTAAGAAAATGTCCCTTTTAAATGCATGTTTTTGCATTGTTGCCATACTTAGTGCATTCTTGTACTAACTCCATGCTTGTCTACTTTTTACACAAATTGTAGTTTATGGATTCTTAAAAGATGTCTATGACTGAGGAGCTTGTTATGTGTTTCCAAAGCTCAAGCAAAAGGAATCCTTAAGATTCAAGGATGTCCTATATCAACTTATGGTTTACTATAAAGTTCTTTAATATTATACTTATGTTTTATGTTTTAAGGGTTGAGTCCCTAAATGACTCCTATGATGTTGAGTCTAGGATGAAAAAAGAGACTAGAGTATTTAACTATGTATGCTGATATTTTATATGTACGAAGTAATGTTCTAGCATATGATGTTCTAAGAAAGTTTTAAATTTTCCGCTAAATTTACCTATGAAATGCGATGAATGATAACTATGGGCTTGTATAATACCTCCGAGAGGTCAAGTACGACATGTTACTTCGAGGGGGTACTCCCCTGATGTGACACATAGCATCCGAGGACTACCACCACTATGTTGTCTTTATGTTTTACTTTATGTAGGACTTTTATGGGCTGTGACCCAAGAATATTGTATTCATGATGTCATAGATGGTTTTTGAGACATATGTTAGACGTTTTATGTAACAACCCTAAAAATGAATAAGATAAATACTTAAGGTGTCAAAAATGCTTGCAATTAGACCGAGGCTCACACGGTTTGATATGCGTAGAACCAGACCTCAGAACCCTTACTACGACCAAGCCAACTAACTTGGGGAGTTATTTGAGCTTGGAAAGGTTGGAACCAACCAAGTAAGACTCTCGAAAACGAAGATTTAATCGAAGGAGTCTTTACCGGAATTAAAAAGAAGAAATCTTGAGTTTTGAGGGTCCAGGGGTAAAATTGTCTTTTCCACACTAAGGGTAATATTGTAATTACCCTAAGGAATTAATTAATTAATTAATTAATTTAATTAAAGAATGAATCCGGGTTGGGTCGACCCGAAATGATCCATCTCGCAAAGGGGCACTCTACTCGGGTTCGAGCCCCACTAGAAGCAACGAATTGATGATTTAATCATCAATTAAAATCTGATTTTGTAAGGGTAAAATGGTCCTTCCACGTATTAGTTGAAATAAATCAGATTTTATTAATTTAATTAAACCCTATTTTGACTAAGTCTTGAATTAGAATCCTAAACTTAAGCTAACACTCTCCTAACACATCTATCACACCCTCACACGATCAAACAAACTCTCTCCAAAATATCTCTGCCAAAAATAACGTGAAGAACAGAAAGTTTAACCAAGGTTCTTCACACTTGAAGAACTCACACGAATTTTAAAGAAAAACAACGTTAATCACACGTTAGGCTTTGGGAGATTTATCCGTCGAAGTGGTGTTGACATTTAGAGGGTTGGATGTGATTCTGGAGAAGGTATGGGCAGAAAATTCACGTTTGAACAAGCAAATTAAGGTATGGGTTTCTCCTCTCTTGGTCCCTTTCCCAAGAGACCCCTTACGATTCAAGATATTCACTCCGAAACTAGTGTTGTTTCCCCGTTGCATGTCCTTGTCACTAGCACCCAATGATTTCGTAGGTTGGTTTTGTTTGCTAGTAGATTTAGGTATTTGTGATGTTTTTATGTTGAACGTGAATATGTTTATGTGCGTGAAATCACGAAAATGACAACCAATGTGTGATAAAAAAAAATGATGTGTGTGTGTGCACGTTTGGCAGTGAGTTTAGCCACTTTTTTTGAGACGTGCAAAGGCATGTTATTTCTTGTATTTTATGTGCTAAAGTTTTGCATAATGTGATGTTCATATGGTGTGTGAAGTTACAAATTTTGAGTGAAAACGCTTGACTAATGTAACCCCTAAACTACACCTAATTACACACTAAGTGCTTGGTGAAATGCCCTAAGAAACTAACATGAAAAGGTTGATGAAAGGAAGCTAAAAATAATGAATAAATTTCCAGATTAGTGTACTTTAAATTTAGTTCAAAAAGGGGGTTGAAATCTGGAAATTTAATACATTTAAAATAGGTGAGGCCACCAGGATTTGAACCTGTGACCTCACACTTAAGCTACTGGTTTTCGCGAGAAAGGAAAAGAAAACAAGGGGGCAGGGGGAATCGAAATGGGGTCTGCTGCGTTAGTAAAAAGAGAACAAGAATTATAATAAGAAAATGGGAGGCGTGGGAATCGAACCCACGACCTCCAGGTAGCGAGTGAAGGAAGAGAAAAATAAAGAAAAGAAAATGTGAGGCGTGGGAATCGAACCCACGACCTCAAGGCTGGAAATGGATAGGAGCGAAATAATTAATAAAACAAGTCAGGCTGTGGGGGCTCGATCCCACAACCTCACTGCAAAAAACACTTAGCCTAGCGAAATTAAATAAAAAAAAAATAGGAGGCTGTGGGGGTTCGAACCCACCACCTCACAGCCTCTACGAATTTAAATTAAAATAAGGAGGTTGTGGAGGGTTCGAACCCACAACCTCCTTAGTCCAGCGAAATAAATAACAAAAAAATAAAAGAGGATGTGGGGGTTTGATCCCACAACCTCTTAGTTTAGGCGAAATTGGGCATTGGAATATCAATTAAAAATAAAAAGGGGTTGTGGGGGTTCGAACCCACAACCCTTCGGCCAACTTAAGAGGAAAACTAAGTAGAAAATTAATGATACGATGTTAATGTTGGGATTTAATCTAGAGTTCTAATGTTATGAATATTAAAAATAAAATAAATGAAAAATGTAAATGATATCCACGTGATTCAAACTTGGGTTTCCTCGCCCAAATTTCCGTATTGATACATAATGTATACGTGAACAAAATATCCAAGAATAATGCCACCTACTTAGATCGAAATCAAGATGTTGGCATATATACAAGATACATAAGTCTTGTACTACATAATCTTAGGAATGTATGAATCACTTAACGAATTATGAATGAAGCCTCATGGCTTGTGTGTATAGACTCATAAGTCTAGTATACGTTTAAAAGTAAGTGAACCTAAGATGTATGTACTGAATGATGAAATGAACAATAAAATGATGAAACCCTAGAAGGGCTAACTAAGGGTATGAAACACACCAATGGCTAAGTAATATGGCTTATGATGAAATGAACATTCACGTAAAATGAGGTGAGTAATTATGAAGAGTAAATGTGCTAATGACAATGAATGTGGTGACAACATGATATGAGGCTAATGCAAATGATGAGAGCAATCTCAAATGAGCCTAAGTAAATGTTACCAAAATGTACTCACCTATGAGAGTGTAAGATAATGAAGAGACCAGTCTCTATGAACACTCTAATGAAAGTATTGTGATTAACACACTTAATACTAATGATGAGATGAGAAATAATCTAATGAGCTATGATGTCCTCATACTAGAAGCCAGCTTCCATGATGTATGAGATGAATGAAATGGAACTTTATACTGAGCACCGATAGGCTAGCTATGAGCGGTGATGCCTTCTTTCGGGAAGGTCGGAGGTTCACGTAACTCTCATGAGATGAGACTGTCTGGCTTGCCGGGTATGGGTCTCCTTGTATCTCCTAGTCTTCGAACCTATACTGCCAATATAGGGATCTGGCGGGGTTAAATTCCCATGTACGCTAGCATGTTTTTGGGTCTCCTTGGCCGGTGATTCCACCTCTTTTCGGTGTGGGGGAGACACTAGATTTCATGATGCTCACATGATCTATGTCGGTTAAAGTTAAAGTTCCCAATGAATGAATGAGGCCAGCCTCAAATAATGCACATAATGAAATGAACCATACCAAAGGTGTTAGGATAGGATAATCGAGAGGTGAGCTAGATTCAAGTAATGACACTAGGTTATTCTTGATCATTGCACAGCAAACCCGATGAAAGTCTTAAACTACATCCTAGGTATAGATGGTGTTCACACTAGCCTAATAAAGACTCCCTAGTTGAGGTCCCATATGTTGAGCCCTCATTTTGGAAAGTATTAATGTCAAGTCCATGATTGCAAGGTCTCATGGTGTATTAATGAATGATATGGAAGAAGCTATGTGCTAATATGTTATGTGCTATGATATGTGCTATATGTATGATGTTGTGTGTTGTGTGCAATTTGATAACTATGATGATGCATGTTACTCTCATGGCATGACTTTCCCAATCCAAATTTGGAAAGCTTACTGACATTCCTAATCAAAATTTGGAAAGTTCAATAACTTTCCTAATCTCAATTTGGCAAGTCCACTGACTTGACTTCCCATAATCATGTTGTTAGGAAAAAACTATCTTTTCTCATGCATATCCTTGGTGTGTGCTTGCATATACCCATACTTAGTACAAGTGTGTACAAACCCTATACAAACTCTACTATTTTAGGTGCAGGCACAGGTGGACGATAGAGCTACACATTGTTGCAGTTATCCGGACGTTCTGCATTCATCCGGAGTTGGTAGGTCCGCATGCTTTCGAGGATGCTACTGTTTTATATTCTAGCTTAGTTTTAGAGTTGAGCTAGTGGAGCATGTTCCACTAGCGTTTCTTTCCTGTTTTTATTCAGACTATGTATTGGTGCCATTTTGGCAATTATACACTTTATAAGAATTGAACTATTTCTTTCAGTTGCTTATCTCTTAATGTTCGATGGTTGATGGTGAACAATTATGAAATGATGAGAATGTTTAATAAATTTGTTAAGAAAAAAAAAAGTTCCAAATTTTCTGCTAAAATTAACCTATGTAAAGTAACAATGACGTAAGTAGGCTTGTCTGCGACCTGTGAGAGGTCAATGACGCCAGTCTCGTCTGGGGTCTAGATTCTAGTCGTGACAAAGTTGGTATCAGAGCACTAGGTTAAATTCCGATAATAATGAGTTCACATCAACCACATTGAGTAGTTTCGAAGTCATGGTAGTGAAGTGCACCACTATCCTGGATTAGAGACTGCATGATGCGTAGGAAAACTTCCCCTTTTCTGATCTTATGTGCTTTTCCTAATGTCTAATTTCTTGGTGTTATGAGCGTGTCTAACATCAATTCTTATTATTTTCAGAGAATGAATACTAGGAGAAACGTTGGTCAGAGGAGAGGAGGAGCAGCTGCTGGGAACAATCAGGTTCCACCCCAGGCTCTAGCTGATGGAGTGGCTATTCCAATTTACCCAGCTGGGTTGACTGATGCTTTTGTGAGGGCATCTCTGGCCCAGATGGCACAGGCCATTACTATGCAGGCCCAGGCTATGACTGCCCAGGCCAAACGGCAGGATGTTTAGAGGGAGAACCCACCGGTTTGTAGCATGGCTGATAGGCTGAGAGACTTCACGTGGATGAATGCCCCTATTTTCACTCGGTCTAAGACTTCAGAGGACCCCCAGGAGTTTGTGGATGAGGTGCATAAGATTTTGGTGGCTATGGGGGCCACAGATACTGAGAAGATTGAGCTGGCTTCCTATCAGATCAAGGATGTTGCATAAACTTGGTGCAAGATGTGGAAGGATAGCCGAGCTTTGGGCGGAGTTCCAGTCACTTGGGAGCTGTTTAAGACAGCCTTTCTAGAGAGATTCTTTCCCAGAGAAATGAGGGAGGCCAAGGTTGAGGAGTTCATCAACCTTAAGCAGGGATCTATGACAGTCAGGGAGTATTCCCTGAAGTTGATTAAGCTATCCAGGTATCCTACTTTCCTTAGTATCTAATATCAAGGATAAGGTGAGTACTGAAGTTTGTTAAATTATCCAGGTATGCTACTTCCCTTGTGTCTACCAGCAGGTATTAGATGAGCAGGTTCCTCACAGGAATCAATGGAGATCTGGAGGAGGAGTGTCGGTCTGCGATGCTCCATGATAATATGGACCTCTCCAGGTTGATGGTGCATGTCCATCAGGTAGAGGACAGCCGTAAAAAGAAGGGTATTTGTGATGCTAGGAGGCCTAAGATTCAAGATCAGGCATATCCCAGTCATGGAGGCCACAGAAACAATTTTGGCTTCTGTGAGCAGCCCAGGTTTAAGAAGGGGCAACAGAGTTCTGGGAACTCTAACTCTCAGAGGAGTACAACACCTAGAGGAGGCATACCTGAGCCCAAGAGGGGCAATGGAGGTGAGATGCAAGAGTGCAGACAGGGCACTAATGCCTGTTTCGGTTGCGGTAAGAGTGGGCACATGGTTAGAGACTGCCCACAGAACAGAGGTCAGGCTAGAGGTAATGCTCAGCCTAGGCCTAATCCACAGGGTGCAGCAGCAGCGGAGCCTCCTAAGAGGAACAGGTTCTATGCCCTGAAGGGCAGGGAGGAGAAGGAGAAGTCCGCTGATGTGGTCACAGGTATGCTGCAAGTATTCTCAACTTCTGTTTATGCTTTACTTGATCCAGGGTCTACGCTTTCCTTTGTAACTCTTTTGCTTGCTCTAACTTTTGAGATATTGCCTGTAGTTTTGCATGATCCTATTGTGGTTAGTACACCTTTAGGATAAAATGTAAGAACTGATAGAGTATACAAGGGTTGCCCAATAGTGATAAGTGGTAAGACTACGTGTGCAGACTTGGTTGAGCTACCCATGCATGATTTTGATGTTATTCCTGGCATGGACTGGCTTCATAGTTGTTATGCTTACTTGGAACGTCGTAGTAGAGTGGTGAGATTTTGTTACCCTAATGAAGAGGAGCTAGTCTGGGAGGAGTACAACTCGAGTCGTCCTAACCTCTTGATTTCAAACCTTAAGGCCAATAAAATCATGTCCAAGGGGTTATTGTGTCATCTTGTGAGTGTTAATGATTTAGATCGTGACATTCATTCCATAGACTCAGTGCCTGTAGTGAATGAGTTCCTAGATGTATTTCCTGATGATTTTCCTAGAGTCCCTTCCCCTCGAGAGATGGATTTTGGTATCGACTTAGAACCCGATACTAAACCAATTTCCATTCCTCCTTACAAAATGGCTCCAGCTGAACTCAAAGAGTTGAAGCTGCAGTTAAAAGATCTCACTGATAAGGGTTTCATTCAGCCGAGCATATCCCCTTGGGGCGCTCGAGTGTTGTTTGTGAAAAAGAAAGATGGAACCCTTAGAATGTGTATCGATTATTGGCAGCTCAACAAAGTTACTATAAAGAATAAGTATCCATTTCCCAGAATAGATGATTTGTTCGATCAGCTCCAAGGGTCTAGTTTCTTTTCGAAAATTGATCTTCGTTCAGGGTACCATCAGCTTAGGGTTAGGGATGAAGATATCCCAAAGACAGCCTTTCGTACCCGCTATGGTCACTATGAGTTTTTAGTCATGTCATTTGGTCTCACGAATGCACCTGCTGCATTTATGGATCTCATGAACAGGGTCTTCCGTGAATACCTTAACTCTTTCGTCATAGTATTCATTGATGACATCCTCATCTACTCTAAGACCAAGGAAGAGCATGAACAACATTTGAGACTAACCTTGCAGGTACTTAGACATCATCAGTTGTATGCCAAATTCAGCAAATGTGAATTCTGGCTGAGATCAGTGACCTTCCTGGGTCATGTTGTGTCCGATCAGGGCATGGAGGTGGATCCCAGGAAGACTGAGGTTGTGAAGAACTGGCCAAAGCCTCTTACTCCCACTGACATACATAGCTTTTTGGGATTGGCTGGTTACTACCGCAGGTTTTTGGAGGGTTTTTCTTCCATTGCTGCCCCATTGACAGCTTTGACTAAGAAGAAAGCCAAGTTTGAGTGGACGGATACTTGTGAGAGGAGTTTCCAGGAGCTCAAGGACAGACTCACTTCAGCCCCGGTGATTACTTTGCCTAAGTGGGGTGAGAATTACACTGTTTATTGTGATGCATCTAGGGTTGGTTTGGGTTGTGTTCTTATGCAGGTTGGTAAGGTGATAGCCTATGCGTCCAGACAGCTCAAGGTTCATGAGAAGAATTATCCCACTCATGACCTGGAGTTGGCAACTGTGGTGTTTGCACTGAAGCTGTGGAGGCACTACTTAGATGGAGTGCATATGGATATATTCACAGACCACAAGAGTCTCCAGTACATGTTCACACAAAGGGAGTTGAATCTACGTCAGCGGAGATGGTTGGAGCTGTTGAAGGATTATGACATGAATATGCACTACCATCCAGGTAGGCTAATGTTGTAGCTGATGCTTTGAGCAGGATGAGCATGGGAAGTACAACCCACGTTGAGGATGAGAATAAGGATTTGGTGAAAGATGTACATAGACTGGCCAGACTGGGTGTGCGATTGGTTGACTCTACTAGTGGGGATGTTTCAGTTCATCCTTGTTCTGAATCATCCTTGGTAGTTGAAGTCAAGCAGGGTCAGCATCTAGATCCTGTGTTGATGGAGCTGAAGGATTCAGCGCTGATAAGGATGAATGCGTCTTTCGCTTTGGGAGGTGATGGCATACTTAGGTATCAGGATAGGCTGTGTGTACCAGATGTGGATATTTGCAGACCAGGATTGTTGCAGAGGCCCATGGTTCCAGATATTCCATACATCCAGGTTCCACCACGATGTATCATGATCTTAAGCAGATTTATTGGTGGGATGGCATGAAGAAGGACATTGCAGAATATGTGGCCAAGTGTCCTAATTGTCAGCAGATTAAGGCAGAGCATCTTAAGCCTGGCGGTCTGACTCAGATTATTGAGGTTACGACTTGGAAATGGGAGGCTATTAATATGGACTTCGTGGTTGGTCTTCCGAGGACTAGGAGGAAGCATGACTCCATATGGGTTATTGTGGACAGATTGACTAAGTCTGCCCACTTTTTCCCTATGAAGTCTACTTACAGAGCCGAGGATTATGCGAGACTCTACATTGATGAGATTGTGAGATGGCATGAGATTCCTTTGTCTATTATTTAAGATAGAGGAGCTCAGTTTACTTTACATTTCTGGAGATCTTTCCAGAAGAGCTTGGGCACGCAGGTATAGCTTAGCATGGCCTTTCATCCTCAGACAGATGGGCAGGCAGAGCGCACCATTCAGACATTAGAGGACATGTTGAGAGCGTGTGTGATTGACTTCAGAGGTAGCTGGGATGACCATCTTCCTTTGATAGAGTTCTCGTATAATAATAGCTATCACTCCAACATTGGGATGGCACAGTTTGAGGCACTATATAGTAGGAGGTGTATATCTCCAGTTGGGTGGTTCGAGGTTGGAGAGTCATCCATTTGGGTCCAGAGATCATTCATGAGGCCTTAGAGAAGGTCAGAGTCATTAGGGACAGGTTGGCTACTGCTTACAGTCGGCAGAAGTCATATGCAGATAACAGGAAACGGCCCTTAGATTTTGATGTTGGTGACCAGGTTTACTTGAAGATATCACCTATGAAAGGGGTGATGAGATTTTGTAGAAAAGGGAAGCTGAGTCCGAGGTATGTTCGGTCATATGATATCCTACACCGTGTGGTTGAGGTTGCCTATGAGTTAGCATTGCCTGCGGAGCTAGCTTCTGTTCATCCAGTCTTTCATGTCTCTATGTTGAAGAAGTGCCTAGGTAATCCAGCATCGATTCTACGTGTTGAAGGTTTGGGGGTTGGTTAAGACATGTCTTATGAGGAGTTACCTATTGAGATCTTAGACAGACAGGTAAAGCGGCTGAGGAACAAGGAGATTGCCACAGTGAAGGTATTGTGGAGAAATCATCTTGTTGAGGGTCGTGGGAGGCTGAGGCTGACATGAGATCCCGCTACCCTCATTTTTTCAGCTCTTGAGGTTAGACTTCCTACTCTTAAGTCTATGTTTCCTTATCTCTCTGTATTTTGTTGATGTTGCTTGAGTGTGCATAGTGATTTTGTTATGATCTGAATGGCATTACGATATGTAGTGTTAGTGTCATTCGGGGACGAATGTTCGTAAGTGGGGGATAATGTAACAACCCTAAAAATGAATAAGATAAATACTTAAGGTGTCAAGAATGCTTGCGATTAGACCGAGGATCACACGGTTTGATACGCGTAGAACCAGACCTCAGAACCCTTACTACGACCAAGCCAAGTAACTTGGGGAGTTAGTTGAGATTGGAAAGGTTGGAACCAACCAAGTAAGGCTCTCGAAAATGAAGATTTAATCGAAGGAGTCTTTACCATAATTAAAAAAAAGAAATCTCGAGTTTTGAGGGTCTAGGGGTAAAATGGTCTTTTCCACGCTAAGGGTAATATTGTAATTAACCTAAGGAATTAATTAATTAATTAATTAATTTAATTAAAGAATCAATCCGGGTTGGGTCGACCCAAAATGATCCATCTCGCAAAGGGGCACTCTACTCGGGTTCGAGCCCCACTAGAAGCAACGAATTGATTATTTAATCATCAATTAAAATCTAATTTTGTAAGGGCAAAATGGTCCTTTCACGTATTAGTTGAAATAAATCAGATTTTATTAATTTAATTAAACCCTATTTTGGCTAAGTCTTGAATTAGACTCTTAAACCTAAGCTAACACTCTCCTAACATGTCTATCACACCCTCACATGATCAAACAAACTCTCTCCAAAATATCTCTGCCAAAAATAACGTGAAGAATAGAAAGTTTAACCAAGGTTCTTCACACTTGAAGAACTCACACGAATTTTAAAGAAAAACAATGTTAATCACACGTTAGGCTTTGGGAGGTTTGTCCGTCGAAGTGGTGTTGACATTTGGAGGGTTGGACGTGATTCTAGAGAAGGTCTGGGCAGAAAATTCACGTTTGAACAAGCAAATTAAGGTATGGGTTTCTTCTCTCTTTGTCCCTTTCCCAAGAAACCCCTTACGATTCAAGATATTCACTCCGAAACTAGGGTTGTTTCCCCGTTGCATGTCCTTGTCACTAGCTCCCAATGATTTTTAGGTTGGTTTTGTTTGTTGGTAGATTTAGGTATGTGTGATGTTTTTATGTTCAATGTGAATATGTTTATGTGCGTGAAATCACGAAAATGACAACCAATGTGTGATAAAAGAAAAATGATTTGTGTGTGTACACGTTGGGCAGTGAGTTTAGCCACTGTTTTGGAGACGTGTAAAGGCATGTTATTTCTTGTATTTTATGTGCTAAAGTTGTGCATAATGTGATGTTCATATGGTGTGTGAAGTTACAAATTTTGAGTGAAAACGCTTGACTAATGTAACCCCTAAACTACACCTAATTACACACTAAGTGCTTGGTGAAATGCCCTAAGAAACTAACATGAAAAGGTTGATGAAAGGAAGCTAAAAATAATGAATGAAGTTCCATATTAGTGTACTTTAAATTTAGTTCAAAAAGGGGGTTGAAATCTGGAAATTTAATACATTTAAAAGAGGTGAGGCCACCAGGATTTGAACCTGTGACCTCACTCTTTAGCTACTGGTTTTCGCGAGAAAGGAAAAGAAAAAAAGGGGGTTGGGGGAATCGAAAAGGGGTCTGCTGGGTTAGTAGGAAGAGAACAAGAATTAAATTAAGAAAATGGGAGGCGTGGGGACAGAACCCACGACCTCTAGGTAGCGAGTGAAGGAAGAGAAAAATAAAGAAAAGAAAATGTGAGGCGTGGGAATCGAACCCACGAACTCAAGGCTGGAAATGGATAGGAGCGAAATAATTAATAAAACAAGTGAGGCTGTGGGGGCTCGATCCCACAACCTCACTGCCATAAACACTTAGCCTACCGAAATTAAATAAATAAATAAATAGGAGGCTATGGGGGTTCGAACCCACCACCTCACAGCCTCTAGCGAATTTAAATTAAAATAAGGAGGTTGTGGGGGTTCGAACCCACAACCTCCTTAGTCCAGCGAAATAAATAACAAAAAAATAAAAGAGGATGTGGGGGTTTGATCCCACAACCTCTTAGTTTAGGCGAATTGGGCATTGGAATATCAATTAAAAATAAAAAGGGGTTGTGGGGGTTCGAACCCACAACCCTTCGGCCAACTTAAGAGGAAAACTAAGTAGAAAATTAATGATACGATGTTAATGTTGGGATTTAATCTAGAGTTCTAATGTTATGAATATTAAAAATAAAATAAATGAAAAATGTAAATGATATCCAAGTGATTCAAACTTGGGTTTCCTCGCCCAAACTTCCGTATTGATACATAAGTCATACGTGAACAAAATATCCAAGAATAATGCCACCTAATTAGATCGAAATCAAGATCTTGGCATATATACAAGATACATAAGTCTTGTACTACATAATCTTAGGAATGTATGAATCACTTAACGAATTATGAATGAAGCCTCATGGCTTGTGTGTATGGACTCATAAGTCTAGTATACGTTTAAAAGTAAGTGAACCTAAGATGTATGTACTGAATGATGAAATGAACAATGAAATGATGAAACCCTAGAAGGGCTAAGTAAGGGTATGAAACACACCAATGGCTAAGTATATTGGCATATGATGAAATGAACATTCACGTAAAATGAGGTGAGTAATTATGAAGAGTAAATGTGCTAATGACAATAAATGTGGTGACAACATGATATGAGGCTAATGCAAATGATGAGAGCAATCTCAAATGAGCCTAAGTAAATATTACCAAAACGTACTCACCTATGAGAGTGTAAGATAATGAAGAGACCAGTGTCTATGAACACTCTAATAAAAGTATTGTGATTAACACACTTAATACTAATGATGAGATGAGAAATCATCTAATGAGCTATGATGTCCTCATACTAGAATCCAGCTTCCATGACGTATGAGATAAATGAAATAGAACTTTATACTGAGCACCGATAGGCTAGCTATGAGCGGTGATGCCTTATTTCGGGAAGGGCGGAGGTTCACGTAACTCTCATGAGATAAGACTGTCCGGCTTGTCGGGTATGGGTCTCCTTGTATCTCCTAGTCTTCGAACCTATACTGCCAATATAAGGATCTGGCGGGGTTAAATTCCCATGTACGCTAGCATGTTTTTGGGTCACCTTGGCCGGTGATTCCACCTTTTTTCAGTGTGGGGGAGACACTGGATTTCATAATACTCACATGATCTATGTCGGTTAAAGTTAAAGTTCCCAATGAATGAATGAGGCCAGCCTCAAATGATGCACATAATGACACTAGGTTATTCTTGATCATTGCACAGCAAACCCGATGAAAGTCTTAAACTGCATCCTAGGTATAGTTGGTGTTCACACTAGCCTATGAAAGAAATGAAATGAAGTACGTATGAATAAATGAAGCAGACTCTGTGTTTGCTAATGAAGACTCCCTAGTTGAGGTCCCATATGTTGAGCCCTCATTTTGGAAAGTATTAATGTTACGTCCATGATTCCAAGGTCTCATGGCATATGAATGAATGATATGGAAGAAGCTATGTGCTATGATATGTGCTATATGTATGATGTTATGAGTTGTGTGCAATTTGATAATTATGATGATGCATGTTACTCTCATGGCATGACTTTCCCAATCCAAATTTGGAAAGCTTACTGACTTTCCTAATCCAAATTTGGAAAGTTCAATAACTTTCCTAATCTCAATTTGGCAAGTCCACTGACTTGACTTCCCATAATCATGTTGTTAGAAAAGAGCTATCTTTTCTCATGCATATCCTTGGTGTGTGCTTGCATATACCCATACTTAGTACAAGTGTGTACTAACCCTATACAAACTCTACTATTTTAGGTGCAGGCACAGGTGGACGATAGAGATCATTGTTGCAGTTATCCGGACGTCCAGCATTCATCCGGAGTTGGTAGGTCCTCATGCTTTCGAGGATGCTACTGTTTTATATTCTAGCTTAGTTTTAGAGTTGAACTAGTGGAGCATGTTCCACTAGCGTTTCTTTCCTGTTTTTATTCAGACTATGTATTGGTGCCATTTTGGCAATTATACACTTTATAAGAATTGAACTATTTATTTCAGTTGCTTATCTCTTAATGTTAGATGGTTGATGGTGAACAATTATGAAATGATGAGAATGTTTAATAAGTTTGTTAAGAAACAAAAAAAGTTCCAAATTTTCCGCTAAAATTAACCTATGTAAAGTAACAATGACGTAAGTAGGCTTGTCTGCGACCTTTGAGAGGTCAACGACGCCCGTCTCGTCTGGGGTCTAGATTCCAGTCGTTACATTTTATGAGATGACTTCCGCATTACGTATTTGAATAAAAAGTTTTAATTCCGTGAAATTTTCATATATATGTAATGAATGATGTTCAAGGGCTTGTACAAGAGAGTTCAAGTACGACATGTTATGAACTAAGAATGCCCTAACTTCTAGGGTGTGCATGCGGGTCGTTATAGACACACTAGAACGTCTAAAGACTAACTTTTTGAACATCTTGGTCTTTTTTTAACGTTGGACCTCCAAACAACTTTAAATTAGCTATACAAGCCTTTAACACTTTATTAACATGTTAATAACTTTATTAGGCCCATGTGAGGTTCTATACAACTTTGTTAATTTTGAGGGTCTTGACAATTCTAAAACGGGTTCATTAGGAAATTAGTATCTAACTACCCTTGTTCTACAATCAACTGAAGCAAAACAAGTATGTAACTAATACCTTCCCAACATGACATAAAATTCCAACATATCAAGTTCTACCAAATCAACCAATGTAACTGTATTGGAAAATAATATGGGGCAACTCGTATAGACACTTTTAGCAATAATGGAATCACCCACTGATATAGAAATCTAAAAAGGTTCAACGAAGACATTGGGGAGCACATCAAATTTCATATCCAGTAAAGGAGTTACAAGAGATAGAGTGACACCGGGATCTAGTAATGCATAAATATAATTGAAAAGGCTTGGAACATACCGGTAACAACATCGGGAGAATCCTCTTGATCACCCTTATAATTGAGAGCATAGAAGTGGTTCTTCTTAGGAGAATAGGAATTTAGACCAATTAGTTGTGCTTGATTACTCTCCCTTCCTTGAGTGTTGGCCATTGGACAATCCTACACCATCTGACCACTGTTTCCACAATTAAAACAATTATATTATCCGTACCAACTAAACATTTACCCACATGCTTCTTGCCACATTTAGGACAATTAGGTTTCTCACTTTGTGAACCACCACCTTTTCCCCCTTGACTCCTAGGGTTAGACACCTTATCCTTGCTAGCCTTTGAGAAATTTTGAGGACCTTGGTTGGAAAATCTTTTCTTAATCTTTTGTTTGTCTTGGATTTCAAACTTACCCTTAGAAGTACCTCCATCATAGGGCCTTGCCCTCTTGACCTCCCTATTCTTCCCCTTAAGCCTACTCTCCTCAACTTGGTGAGCATGCACCATCAAACGAGATAAATCCATGTCATTGTGTAGTATTGTCACACGACACTCTTCCACAAGATCATCTGATACACCCATATGAAAGCGACTCATTTGATCCATCGGATTAGTCACCAAAGAAGAGGAGTATTTGGACAACTTAGTGAACTTCAAAGAATATTCTTAAACACTCATACATCCTTGACGAAGGTTTATGAGATCTTCCACTTTTTCCTCTCTTTTCTCCCTTGGGAAAAACCTATCAAGAAATGGCTTCTTAAAGACTTCCAACTTATGGGACCCACTCTCAATGCGTATTGTCCTTCCATTGAGTGTACAAAGTTTCAGCTACATTCTTGAGTTGATAAGCGGCTAGCTTGAGCTTCTAATTCGAACACACCCCCATAGCATACAAGAAATTATAAACCTCATCTATAAAGTCATGAGGATCTTCATTTACCTTAGACCGTAAAAACATTGGAGGATTCAGTGTAGTGAAGTCCCTCAAGCATGAGGCCACGGTACTAGCATTTTGATTCACACAGGGTGCAACTTCAAAATTTGCTTGGGCCGCCATGGCTTGAGCTTCAGTAATTACGGCTTGAACTTTAGTAGCCATGACTTGAGTCAAGTTTATGAAAGCCTCCCTTATTTCTCCATCCAACGTGCCCGGAGGACTTACCGGAGATTGGCCACCTAGAGGAACTTTCTCTTAACAAGGTGCTTGGTTGTCTTGGGGAGGAACTCCCACATTTGCAATCTCCTTTTCAACCATTCTTGCGGCTGCCCTTCTAGTAGTCATAGCCTAAATCCACAAGAAAATGATTATAAATAAAAGACAGATAGAGTTAAGATTGTTTAAGCACGACTTAAGAATATCAAAAAAAAGTGAGTTCCTAAGCATCACATAGCCTCTCATTCCTAAGAGTGGCACGCTTCACAATCATGAACAAGACTCTACATAAACGCGGTTTTGTGAGACATATTTCCTAATATTACTCAACCTGATGCTCTGATACCAAGTCTGATACGATACAAGAGTACCCCCCGGAAGTGACCGACGTCGTCGACCTCAAAGAGGTCTTAGACAAGCTCTTAGAATTCATCATCGCATCATAGATAGAATAAAAAATGAAAATTTAAAAACATTTCATTTGAAGTTCAACTTCATTTCATATATCAAAATAGAATCCATCTGGTCTTCACATAGCCATCTAAACATATGAGTAAGTGAATTACAATATAGTCTTTCAATAAGGAAAGTGGAACTAGAATTATAATCAAGCATCTCCATCCTCGGACTTGAGGACTCACCAACTTGGTAATAGCAATCGAAGTTTCTTCAAGATTCCAATATGTATATACCTTACCTCCCTTTCATATTATTAATAATTCAAATTTAGAATATTACATAAATACCCCAATACAATACCTTAAATTACGACAACAATTATTTTAATAAACTCTGCAAATACCATAAAATTTCAAGTTCAAAAAATGAAAAAAAAAACATTTGTTTGTAATGGAGCAATGGTGTATGGAAATGCAGTATTCAGGAGTTTTATAACTCTCTTCCCCTCAAAGAAGTTCTGTTTCGAAATTTACCTTAAACTAGTCCGGAAACTAGTGCAGATACTGGGTCCTCATGTCTTCTTCTCTCTCATAGGTAGCTTCTTTTTTAGAATTGTTCCTCCAAAGTACCTTTATTAAGGGGATTCTCTTGTTCCTAAGTTGCTTTACTTCTCGAGCATGAATTAGGATAGGTTCTTCATTATATCTCAAGTTCGGATTAATCTCAATAGATTCTACTTGAAGGATATGATGGATCAGAACGATATTGTCTGGGCATCGAAACATGGAAGACATTGTGTATCTTTTCTAACTCAGGTGACAAATACAATTTATATGCAATTGGGTCAAGTATCTCATAAGGCTCAATAAATCGGGGACTAAGTTTTCGTTTTTGTCCAATTTCATAATTTTTTTCCTTGGAGACACCTTTAAGAATACTTTATCTCCAACTTAGTTATTCAATATCATGTGTTCTACGAATAACATATGACTCTTGTCTAACCAAAGAAATCTATAGACGTACCTTGTCCTTTGTTTGTTTCACAATTTCAGGACCAATAAACTTTCGTTCACCAACTTCACTCGAACAAAGAGGGGACATTTTCTTCTGCATAAGGCTTCATATGGAGGAACTCCAATACTCGATTGGTAGCTATTATTGTAAGAAAACTCTATCAAAGCCATGTGTTTTTCCAAACTACCCTCAAACTCCATAATTCAAACTTGAAGCATATCCTCAAAAATTTGTATCACTCTTTCCGACTAGCCATCTGTTTGAGTATGGAACGAAGTGCTAAATTTCAAATAAGTACCCAAAGCATCTTGCAATCTACCCCCCAAAATATATATGTAAACCTTTGGTGTCGGTCAGATACAATATACACGAGGATTCCATGTAGTCTTACAATCTAATTAATGTACAATTCGGCTAAACGCTCAAGTAAGTATCCATCTTGATTGCTAAGAACTATGCACTCTGTTTAGCCTATCCACAATAACCCATATTGCATCATGATTTCTTTGAGTGAGAGGAAGTCCAGAAACAAAGTCCATAGTTATTATTTCTCATTCCATTTCGGCATCAACAAGGGATATAATAAAACAACTGGGACCTGATGCTCTACCTTAATTTGTTGACAAACCAAACATTTGGAAGTGAACTCCGCAATGTCTCTCTTCATACCATTCCACTAATAATATTATTCGATTGTTTGGTGCACGTTTGTACCTAGAATGCATTGCATATGGTGCAATATATGTTTCATTTAATAATTCTATCCTTACTTTGTCATCATTAAGGACGGATAAATTATTTTGACAAAATAAGACACTATTCTCTGTTAATGTAAAATAAAGATTTTTTCCTATTTTGGACTTCTCTAGTCAATTTTAGAAGTTTCTCATCTAACTTTTGTGCTCCTTTCACCTGTTCAGGTAATATTTTCTTTACTGGCAAATAAGCAATAATTAAACCACTTTTATCAAGTGCAAAGCAAATATTCATTACTCTTAACTCAAGGAGAAAAGGTAAAGTACTCAAAGAAGTACTTGCGAAGGATTTTCGAATAAACGCATCTACAACCACACTGGCTTTACCTCGATGATAATCAATCATGCAGTCATAATTTTTGATGAGTTCAAGCCATATAAATTGTCAAAGTTTTATCTCCTTTTGAGTACCCAAGTATTTTAAGCTCTTGTGATCATTGAAATATGAGATTTCTCTTTATAAAAATAATTTTGCCATATTTTCAAAGCAAACACTATAGCAACAAGTTCACGATCATGTGTAGTATAATTCAATTAATGTGGTTTTAATTTGGTAGAGACATAATAAATAACCTTTTTTTATGCATCAAAACACATCTGCGACCATTGTGAGAAACATCATTGTATACTACATATTCTTTCCCTTAAATTTGTAGAGTAAGTATAGGCGCTTGAGTTAAAAAGGATTTGAGAATTTCAAAGCACTCTTGAAATTTGTCATCCCAAATAAACTTCACTTCCTTTTGCAAGAGCGTAGTCAAATGGGAGGGAATAATGGCGAAGCCTTTCACAAATCTTCTGTAGTATCTTGTTAAGCCCAAGAAACTTCTTACCTCGGTTCGACTTTTGGGAGGTCTCGATTCAACAACTTCCTGTATCTTACAAGGATCCACCTTAAAGCCTCCAGTTGATACAACATGTCCCAGAAAAATCACTTCATCAAACGAAAATTCACAATTGGAAAGTTTAGCATAAACTTCTTTCTCCTTCAAAATTTGCAAAATAGTCCCAAGGTATTATCACACCCTCAAAACGACTTAGGTGAAACTAGAGACTAAAATGTTTGTCATGAGGGTCTAAGGTTCTAAAATGGTTATAATGTGGTAATGAGTCAGTTTCTAAAGATTTAGGTGAATTGGATGTCAAACGTCAAGGGATGACCAAGACGTTCGACGACTAAGTCACCTATATGCCTTATGTGTTTTTATGTTTTTTTGTATGTGTCATGATCTTATGAGGTACTTATATAGGTAATAAGTGTTTATGGGAAGTGTGTTGATTTTCATGATCTTTGGAGGTCAAACGTCCAAGACATCCGGAAACTAGTCGAAGTTAACCTAGTGTGACATAGTGTTTTGTAGTGGAGTTTTGGGGTAATGTTTGAGGGTCAAATTGAGCATTGGTGGTTCCTAATACTAGCCTGACATGTAAAGGGTCGAAACGTCCGAGAACGATTCCCCGAGTACCAGCCAAAGGTTCCTTGAGGAGGACCCAAACATGGGCCGATGAAAGCTGCCTAATGCAACAGATTTTGTGCATGAAAGGAACATGTCTGCGTCGCGGACTTGTTCCTCCAAAGGCCAAATTCTTCCTCCGCATCGCGAAAACATGGTGGAATACACTGGTTCAAGAATTAATTCCAAAAATGAGTTGGGAACAGCTCCGCGTCGTGGACTTGTTTAACGATGATGTTTTAGAAATTTAAGTTGTCTTTTAGTTAGTTCAAAAGGTCCTATAAGTTCAGGGATATTTTGGGTATTTTAGAGGATAGTTATTGGCGGTAATTAGACCTATTTAAACCCCAATTCAACCTTCAAATCATAACCCTCAAGTCTAAAACAAAACCTCTCCATTGTTTCTCTCCAAAAACCTCCATTGATGAAACTTTGAATCTACTAGGAAGAAGATAGATTTTCCATGTTTTTATCCATCAATCTGGTGGCATTTTCTTCACAATTAAGGTATGTTTTTTCATCATTGAAATATCTTTCTTCAAGGAGTCAATTCCAATGAATTTCAAATATAATCCAAACAATGAAATCTTCTAAATTGAAATCGAGCCATGGGTCCTTGCATAAGACATTTTAGACTAATGATTTATGATTGAATTATTGTTAATTGAATTATTTTGCATCAAAATTTATATGGACCCATGTAATTCATGAACCCTAGTTTTTGACTACTTTGTGGGTGACTTGATCATGTCTTAATGCTATTGAATTCTTATGTAGTTTTATGAGGGCTATTGAATTATGATAAAAATATGTTACAATCATTAGTATGTTGTCCTAAATTCATAAATATATATTGAATTACCTTTGATGCATTCTCTATTGTAAATATTGGTGATCATGGCCATGGGTAAGGGCCTTTGAGTATTCTATTGGATGACTTAGCAATGGATTGAGGTGGTGAGAATGGATTGGTGGTACGCTTTACTTATTCTATTTATTTTATGTAGTATAGGTCTTGAATTGTGATTATGATTTGTATCATCCACTTATGGTGGCGGTGCTTATGTGTTGTACTTTAGATAATGTGACCTTGTCGGCATTCTTTATGAATTGTATTGAACATGGCCTTGTCGGCATTATTTTATGAATAGTGATATTATCATGTTAAGACTTGATTATGATCAATGTGAAGGACTATATGATATACGTGTATGTTTGAGATTGAGCTCTCCTAATTGACTATGTGTGATCATGATAAACTAGGGTGATGTCTCTAGTTGTGTTACTAGTGTATCTTGATAGGTTGACTTGGTTACTCCTATGATACTTGAACACAATTGAATATGTGATATGAATATGAATGTTCAATGAAAGTCTCGGATCGGTAGACCTAAGATGGTGCCCTTATAAGAATGATTAATATGTGGAACCATCTAGATAGAAAGAAGGTTAAGAATGAGCTATCCTTATAGACCATTGAGTGGCAGCCCTAGTGGACCCATCTTTTGTAGGTGCATTATTATTAGGTAATGACTCAGAGATGGTACCTTTTCATACGCCCCTTTTATTGAACATACTATATGAGAAAAAAGGCTATCACCGAGTGAATATGTTATGGGATGTAGCTCTACTTGAGAAGGAGACTACACTGCAATGTATCTCTACTTGAGAAGGAGACAAGAGTGAATAAAAGACCTTGATATTCCTTAACCATGTGACTACATGGTATGTGTCCTAGTTCTACCCATGGAAAGTAGAACACCCTCCATCGGAGTAGGGTAGACTCCGGATTCCATGCCTAGCTAGTATGGTCTATGTCGGTTATTGCCAATTCTCATCATGTGGGATACATTCTAGTATTTGACAAGCTCTACAATGTTTAGGTAGTGGAATGGGACGGTATCTAGACGTGGCACGAGTAGGCTTTGATGGTGCTAGAGTGTAGGTTCCCTAGGTCTTTCTAAGACCATTATGTGAAGTACATTATGAATGAAATGTCTTCTAATTGACTTAATGAATTATTATGACTTTAGCTAATATATGTTGACGAGAATGTCCTCTATCTATGTTAGTTTTGAGGGTTGCTTAGGTAACCTTGAAGAGGGTGTATGGGCGGTCTCTTCTAGTCCTACTTAGGTGAATCTTGGAGTAATCTTAGGTGGGGTGTAAATGAAAGTAAAAGTGAACAATCTTATCTTAGGTAGTCTTAAGGATTGTTTAGGTAGGCTTGAACAGGGTGTATGGGTGGTATCTTCTTGTATTACTTAAGTAAGTCTTAGGATAACCTTTGGTGGGAGGTGTATACGTTTATATAGGTTAAAGTGATATTGATGATATATTTTGGAATGTGACTTATATGCATATATGTTGACTTGTAAGTAACTATTATACTTGTCTTAAAGGGTTTTCTCAAAAAGACCATATTTTATACAAAAAGTCCATTTATCATGATTTTACGCATTATGCCATAATTAGTAGAAGTGTTTGTACTAATTCCATACGTTTTGTCGATCTCTAAAGGTGTAGGTGGAATTTGAGAGGAGTCTCAAAGTGGAAGCTTGGATAGTATTCATTCAAGGAAGAGTTGGTATGTCCGAGGACATCATGATGTTTAGTTTTCCTTATTGAAAGTATTGTAATAGACTTAGCTATTTTCCTATATGATGAAGTATGGGCCGTATCCCAATATATTCGTATGTCTATAATGGCGACTTTGAGACTTAGCCTTTCATTATGTTTTTCTATAAAATAGATATTTTGAAGTATTATTATTTTGTGTGAAAAGTTTTAATTCCGCACTAAATTCATACATGTATGCAATGAAAGATGTCAAAGGCCTTGTACAAGACCTACAAGAGGTCAAGTACGCCGTGTTGCGATTTGAGAATGCCCTAACTTCTAGGGGTTACTGTCGGGTCATAACAAACTTGGTATCATAGCATAAGGTTATGAAGTAGTACTTAGGAATCAAAAAGTCTCAAAAAGCCACGTCTAGTAGAGTCTTATTCATTGGTGTGAATTGCGACACATCCATGAGCGAGAGGCTATAGGACGATAGAGTTTCCCTTTTTCTCTACTCTTGTGTCGTGCCGTAGAGTTAAAATTTATAAATTTCCTTTCATAATGTTTTCTCTTATGTTTATAGGAGATGAATATGAGAAGGACACCTGCTAGAAGGGTTGATGATGAGGTGGTGATTGGGTGAGTTCCTCCCCGAGTTGAGCAAGTTGAGCAAGTGGATCAAGTTCATCAAGGTGCTCAAGTTCCTCCCCAAGGTGATCAAGTCCCTATTGTGGGTGGAGATAATGAGGTTCTGGTGGTACCCCGGTTATGGATAATGGGGAGATTAGAGAGGCTCTCCTTACTCTAGCCTGAGCTATGACAACTCAAGTGAATAGAGACATTAGGCCTAGGATGAATGCTATGGAGACTATTACCTCAAGATTGAGGGACTTTGTGAGGATGAATCCTCCTATCTTCTTTGGTTCTAAGGTGGGAGAGGATCCCCAAGCTCTCTTGGATTAGGTGTATAAGATAGTGCATGCTATGGGAGTGACTTCTAGGGAGAAAGCGGATTTAGTTTCATATCAATTGAAAGGTGTTTCTAAAGTATGGTTTACTCAATAAAAGGATAGTAGACCGGTTGAATCGGGTCCCTTAGAGTGGGAAGAGTTTAAGGAAGCATTCCTAGAAAGGTACTTTCCCCGTGAGAAGAGGGAGGTTAAGATTGAGGAATTTATAAACCTTAGGAAAGGTGGCATGAGTATTGAGGAGTATTCCTTAAAGTTTTTGCTATTGTCTAAGTATTCTCCATCCTTGATGTCTAACCCTAGGGATGAGATGAGTAGGTTCTTGATCGGTGTATAGGATATTATGATGGAGGAGTGTCGTACTGCCATTCTCCATGGTGACATGACTCTAGGCTTATGGTGTATGCTCAATTCATTGAAGAGTCTAAACTTGGGATGAGAAGTAGAGATGCTAAGAAGGGAAGAACCGAGGAGCAAGTTCAACCTAAGTTTAAGAAGAGGGCTCCAAATCAAGATGGTCCTAGTGCTCCAAAGGCTAACTATGAGAGAGGTGGTGGTTCCCAAGTGGTTAAACCTACTTGCGCTATTTGTGGGAAAAAGCACTGTGGGAAGTGTCTAGCCGGTAGTAGTGGATGCTTTGGTTGTGGGAAGGATGATAATAAGGTGAGAGATTGTCCTACTATTGCGGGTAGAGGAAGAGAGGCCAAGAAATTTCCTCCTAATGTTCCGGATGGTGCTGCTCCAAAGAGGAATCGCTACTATGCTCTCCGAGCCAAAGGAACAAAACTGGATGATGATGATGATGATGATGCCGGTAAGTTATAGTTTTCTCTGTTTACTTATATGAGTTCCTTCTAAGTGGGGGAGTATGGTGAGTAGTACAATGGTGATTTGTTATCTCATTTCTTCTATTCAACTCAAGCTTGAGAGTTAGAAAGTCATACTAGCATGTTGCATTGACGCATTGTGTTTAGGAGTCTTGTTGGAATTGAATTTTATTGATTCCTTGCATTGTGCATTTTATTAAGTTATGATATGTTGTAAAATGTGTTTATATGGTTTTATCTTGCATATTAGCATATTTCCATCATCAATTGCCTAAAAGTTGCATTTTTGAAAATTGTTGCATAGTTCACTGTAAAGCTGCCAGTTTACTGTAATGTTTTTGAAATTTTGACTAAATCAATCTTTGGTTGAAAATTGTTGTAATGTGCATAGAACTGATGTATACGAGCATGATAATGAATATAAAATAAGGTTCTGCTATTTGGAATGAAAAATGTTAGTCTTATGGAATGATGATTTGTAGATTTGTTTCTAGCTTCTTGTTGTGTTATGAGTTTCTTGATTACGTGAAATTAATGTTTTCTCATTGATTGTGTGTTGTATAATGTGTTATGTAGTATGGTAATGAGATGTTAAGTTTAGGATCTACTCGTGGAAGTTTTCGGAGAGTGGCCAGTGTCATTCGAGGACGAATGTTGTCCAAGTGGTGGAGTATTGTTACACCCTCAAAACGACTTAGGTGAAACTAGAGCCTAACATATTTGTCATGAGGGTATAAGTTTATAATATGGTTTATAATGTTGTGGTGAGGCAGTGTCTAAAGATTTAGGTGAATTGGAAGTCAAACGTGAAGGGAGGACCGAGATGTTCGACAACTAAGTCACCTATATGCCTTATGTGTTTTTATGTGTTTTTGTGTGTGTCATTACTTTTTGAGGTCCTTATATGGGTAATAACAGTTTTTTTAGGAAGTTTGTTGAGTTTCATGATTTTTGGAGGTCAAACGTCCAAGAACGTCCAAGACGTCCGGAAACTAGTCGAAGTTAACCTAGTGTGACGTAGTGTTTTGTAGTGGAGTTTTGGGGTAATGCTTGAGGGTGAAATTGACATTGATGGTTCCTAATCATAGCCTGACATGTAAAGGGTCGAAACTTCCGAGAACGATGCCCCGAGGACCAGCCAAAGGTTCCTTGAGGAGGACCCAAACATGGGCCGATGAAGCTACCCAAGGCAGCAGAATTTGTGCATGAAAGGAACATTCCGCATCGCGGACTTGTTCCTCCCAAGGCAAAATTCTGCCTCCGAGTTGCGGACACATGGCGGACTCCACTGGTTCAAGAATTAATTCAAAAAATTATGCAGGAACAGCTCTGCGTCACGGACTTGTTTCCCGATGATGATTCCAGAAATTTAAGTTGAGTTTGAGTTGGTTAAAAAGGGTCCTATAAGTTCAAATCTCTTTTGGGTATTTTAGTGGCTACTTATTGTCTGTTATTAGACCTATTTATACCCCAATTCACCCTTCAAATCATAACCCTCAAGTCCAAAACAAAACCTCTTTCTCTCCAAAAACCTCCATTGATGAAGCTTTGAAGATTCAAGGAAGAAGATAGATTTTCCATGTTTTTCTCCATCAATCTTGTGGTATTTTCTTCACAACTAAGGTATGTTTATTCATCCTTGAAATATCTTTCTTCAAGGAGTCACTTCCAATGAATTTCAAATATAATCCAAACCATGAAATCTTCTAATTTGAAATCTAGCCATGGGTCCTTGCATAAGACATTTTAGACTAATGATTTATGATTGAATTATTGTTAATTGAATTATTTTACATCAAAATTTCTATGGACCCATGTAATTCATGAACCCTAGTTTTTGACTACTTTGTGGGTGGCTTGATCATGTCTTAATGCTATTGAATTCTTATGTAGTTTTATTAGGGCTATTGAATTATGATAGATTCATGTTATAATCGTTAGTATGCTGCTCTAAATTCATAAATCTATATTGAATTACCTTTGATTCATTTTCTATTGTAAATATTAGATTGAATTGGTGATCATGGCCATGGGTAAGGGCCTTTGAGTATTGTATTGGATGATTTAGCTATGAATTGAGGTGTTGAGAATGGATTGGTGGTACCCTGCCCTAATTCTCTTTATTTTTTGTAGTTTAGGTATTGAAATTTGATTGTGATTGGTATGGTCCACTTATGGTGGTGGTGCTTATGTGTTATACTTTAGATGATGTGGGATCGTCGGCATTCTTTTATGAATTGTATTGAACATGGCCTAGTCGGAATTACTTTATAAATAGTGATATTATCATGTTAAGACTTGATTATTATCAATGTGAAGGACTTATGATATACGTGTATGTATGAGATTAAACTATCCTAATTGACAATGTGTGATCATGATAGACTAGGTGATGTCTAGTTGTGTTACTAGTGTATCTTGATAGGTTGACTTTGTTACTCCTATATGATACTTGAACACAATTGAATATGTAATATGAAGATGAATGTTCAGTGAAAGTCTAGGATCAGTAGACCTAAGTTGGTAACCTTTTAAGCATGATTAATATGTGGAACCTTCTAGATAGAAAGAAGGTTAAAAATGAGCTATCCTTATAGACCGTTGAGTGGCAGCCCTAGTGGACCCATCTTTGGTATGTTCATTATGACTAGGTAATGACTAAGAGATTGTACCTTTTCATAAGCCCCTTATTATTGAACTTACTCTATGAGAACAAAGGCTAGCACCAAGTGAATATGTTATGGGATGTATCTCTACTTGAGAAGGAGACTAGAGTGCAATGTATCTCTACTTGAGAAGAAGACTAGAGTGCATAAAAGACCTTGATATTTCTTAACCATGTGACTAAATGGGATGTGTCCTATTTATACCCTAGGCAAGTAGAACACCCTCCATCGGAGTAGGGTAGACTCCAGATTCCTTTCCTAGCTAGTATGGTCTATGTCGGTTATTTTCTATTCTCATCATGTGGGATACATTCTATTATTTGATAAACTCTACAACCTTTAGGTAGTGGAATGGGACGGTATCTAGACATGGCACGAGTACGCTTTGATGGTGCTAAATAGTAGGTTCCCTAGGTCTTTCTAAGACCATTATGTGAAGTACTTAATGAATGAAATGTCTTCTAATTGACTTAATGAATGATTATGACTTTAGCTAATGTATGTTGACTAGAATGTCCTATATCTAGGGTAGATTTGAGGATGCTTAGGTAAGCTTGAAGAGGGTGTATGGGCGGTCTCTTCTTGTCCTACTTATGTGATTCTTGTAGTAACCTTAGGTAGGGGGTTAAATGAAAGCAAAAGGGAACAATCTTATCTTAGGTAGTCTTAAGGATTCTTTAGGTTAGCTTGAAGAGGGTGTATAGGCGGTCTCTTCTTGTCTTACTTAAGTAAGCATTAGGATAACCTTTGGTGGGAGGTGTAAATGTTTATACGGGTTGAAGTTATGTTGATTCTATATTGTGGAATGTGACTTATATGCATATATGTTGACTTGTAAGTAACTATTACACTTGTCTTAAACGGTTTCTCAAAGGGAGCATTTTTCATACAAAACGTCCATTTATAATGATTTTATGCATTATGCCTTACTTTGTACAAGTGTTTGTACTAATTCCATACTTTTTGTCTATCTCTAAAGGTGTAGGTGGCAGTTGAGAGGAGTCTCAAAGTGGAAGCTTTGATTAGTATTCACTCAAGCAAGAGTTGGTATGTCCTCACTAGATTCAAGGACATCATGATGCTTAGTTTTTCTTATTGAAAGTATTGTAATAGACTTAGCTATTTTCCTATATGATGAAGTATGGGCCGTGTCCGAATATAATCGTATGTCTAAGATGGTTACTGGGAGAGTTAGCCTTTCATTATGTTTTTCTATAAAAGAGATATTTTGAAGTATTACTATTTCGTGTGAGAAGTTTTAATTCCGCACTACTTTTCGTACATGTATGCAATAAACGATCTCAAAGGTCTTGTACAAGACCTCCGAGAGGTCAAGTACGCCGTGGTGCGATGCGAGAATGCCTTAACTTCTAGAGGGTACTCTCGGGTCTTAGTAGGTATTTATCATGGTCTTTACTACTTCTGGAAAATATTAAAATATCATCTTTAAACACAACCACAAACTAATCAAGATAAGGATTAAATACTCAATTCATTAGATCCATGAATACCGCATGAGAGTTCTTAATCCGAATGGCATCACCGAAAATTCATAATGACTATACCGAGTTTTACAAGAAGTTTTAAAATAACTTTATCTAAGACGCAGTTGGTGATATCCACACCTTAAATCAATCTTTGAAAATACTTTAGAACCTTCAGCTGGTCAAAAAAAATACCCAATCCTTGGTAGTGGATATTATTCTTGATTGTTATTCTTTTCAATTGTATATAGTCATTACAAAGCCTAAGAGTGCCATTTTTCTTCTTTACAAATAAAATAGGGGCTCCCCAAGGAGAAATACTATATCGAATAAAACTTTTCTCAAGAAGTTCTTGCAATTGGATTTCAATTCTCTTAATTCTGTTGGAGTCATTCTATAAGGAGTGATAGAAAAAGGTTAGATCAAGGAATAAGCTCGATTGGAAATTCAACCTCTCTTTCTGGGGGCAATCCAGTAATGTTTTCTAGGAAGTCTTATGGAAAATCACATACATTAGGTATGACCTTGATACAAGGACTCTTTAATGGTGTATCAACTATGTGAGCAAGGTCTGCCCCACAAACTTGACGCATCAACTATCTTGCCAAGGCCGCAAAAATATTACTAGATGTCAATGATATTTCACCTTGTACAATGATGTGTGAACATGTAGGATCTTTCAAAGTCACTGCTTTGACCTACAATCTACAACTACATGATATTTATAAAGACAATCCATCACGATTATAATATCAAAGTCCTTGAAGGGAATTTCGATCAAATCAGCATGAGAGACTAGATTATGAATCACGAAGGGACAATCTTGATAAAATCATTTGCATACCACTTGATAACCCAAAATAATTATGCCTCAGAGATTTAACATTTTCAAAAAGAAGAAGTGATGCACAAATATATGAATATATTGAACCATGATCAAACAATATAAACACACATAAGCCATATAAGTGAAATTTATGGACAACCACGTCTTGTCCATCTTGATCATCCCTATGACTCAGAGCATAAGCATGAGCATAAGCATGTGCAGTAGTCCTTTGTTCACTAGCTTTATAAGCTCCACTTGTACCTCCTTATTGGGTGATTTTAGGTCTTGCAACTCTATTAGTTTGAGAATGATTAATAGAAGGTGTATGAACTTAGCCTTTAGTTTTATAGGAGTAAGCATTATACGATTAGGACAGTCCTTCAATTTATGATCAAAGCTCCCACAATTAAGACATGCAGCAGAAGCTCTACTACAAGTACCATAATGATTCTTTCCACATTGTGGAAAGGTGGGAACGCGAGGCTTGCCTTATCCATAATTTGGAGTGCTAGCTGAAGAAGTTTCTTCTTTGTTTTGCCTTTGTTGAGGTGGCCTGCTATCACTACCAGCCTTAAAATTGTCAAATATTCCCCTTTTGGATGGACCTCCAAAATATGGTCTAGGCTTTGAGAATTCGTTTTCATTACTAATAGCTTCTTCTTTATCAAGTCGTTCCCAAGTAAAAGCAGCACACACTAACTTACAAAAATTCTCATGTTGCAAGATCGCCACATTCTTGCTAAGGGAATCATTTAAACCATCTTCAAATTTCATGAGCTTGTATTTTTCATTTCTAATAATACCTCCAAAATAACTAGAGAGCCTTAGAAACTTATGTTCGTACTCAGCAATAGAAATTGTTTGTCGCCTTAGATTAAAAAATATCTTTTTCTTTGCATCACATTATGGAAACGGGACATAATTCATACGAAATTCCTTAAGAAAATCATCCCAAGATAGAAAAGGAGGTTTTACATAGGCATTCGAAACACGTACCCACTAATCGTAAGCATCATTTTGTAATAGTAAAATAGCATACTTGTAACGACCCGGATTCTTGAATCCGAATTGCCACCGGCGTCGTTGACCTCTCGAGGTCCCAGACAAGCCTCATCTTGCATTCATCACATACATCTAGCTAATTTTAGCGGAAAATTTAAAACTTTTAAACGTATGAAGTATACATAGACTTCATATAGTTATTTCATGAATTCATCATATACTAAGCTCAACATAAATGTAACAACCATCTATCATAAGAATCAATTCGAAACAGAATAAGAATATATCATAAATATGTTTGCCTAACACGACCTTATTATAAAATCTTCAAAATGAAAGTACGAAAGAAACACTAGGGACAACATACACTAGCTATGTCTAAAATTAAGGCTAGACTAAAACTATAGCATCCTCAAAATTAAGAGGACCTACCAAATGGTCTGGAGAAACGCTGATGTCCAAACCGTTGCAAGAGTCGTCAATCTGTCCTTTAACCTGCATCTATAAAATAGTAAATAGTAGGGGTTAGTACATCTCTTTTACTAAGTATGGTTGTATGCACACATACACATAAAGCTATGCATGATCAAGTAAAGCTCTTCCTAAGCAACATGCCTTTTCTGGAAATTCTCGTCATTATACTTTCCTAATTCATTAGTTGTGAATTGTGGTATGAATATGATGTATTAACGCAATCAAAGCACACAAATCATTTTCTATATGATTACAAGACATTAGTATCATCAGCATAATTTTAGAACAAATCGAGCAAAGACTGGAAATTTTGATCCTCCAAACCCGACAGCTCTTTCCTCGGGACTTAGTTTATTTTTCAGTATTTTTCTTCTTGTTGTTGTGTAGTTCAATAATTCCTTTGGTCCTATGTTTAACTTACAAGTGCAAGATTCGTTGTAGTCTTATACCCATAATGAATCGATTTAAGTAATCCAAGGACTAAGGAATGATTTCCCTACCTTATAGTGAGTCATTCTTTACACTATATATTCATTACATTTCATAAGCCATTCTCTATTGATCATGCCATTGTTTCATTACTTTCATGTTAGAGAAGTTATGGGTTATTTAGTTAATGTTATGTTTCTACTTCCCTTTATTGGCATCATATAAGAAGTCATTATAAGCCATGACTCTCCCTAATCAACATGCTTTCTTAGGAGGTCAAGTCTCTGGACTTGCCTAATTCGTAATAGGAATGTCATACCATGAATATGTCACACATTATACACATGTAGGTTCACATAACATACATTTCATGTTTCATATATTATACATATCATATCCACGAGACCTTGGAATCGTTGATGTAGCATTAAGACATCTCAAGTGAGGCCCCAACATATGGGACCTCAAACTGAGGGCCTTCTTTAGGAAACATAGAGTCTGCTTCATTCGTTCATTCGTACTTCACATTATTCATTTCATTCATTTGTAGGCTGATGTAAACACCAGCTATACCTAGGACAAAATTTAAGACTCTCATCGGGATCATGAAGTGCAATGACCCAGAATGACCTAATGTCATTACTTGAATCTGGTTTCACCTCATGATTGTCTTGCACAAATACCTTCGGTATCGTTCATTTCATTACATTTCATACTTTGAGGATCTTCAACTTTAACCGACATAGATCATGTGAGATCATGAAATCCGGTGTCTTCCCCACACCGAAAAGAGGTGGAGTCACTGGCCAAGGTGAAACCAAAACATCCCTAGCTAGCTTAGGTGGAAAACCATTGGCTAGTTCCCTATGTTGGCAGCATAGTGCAAAGACTAGGAGATTTAGGGATACCCATACCCACCTTGGTGCTCAGTTTAAAGTTCCTATTTATATTCAACTCATACATCATCGAAGCTTGCTTCTAGTATGAGGTAGTCATAGCTAATTAGATGATTTCTCATCTCTTCTTTACGTATTAAGTGTGAATTGTCCTTACACTTACATATAGAATGTGATTGAGATTTATTTACTCTTTTGATGACTTGTCATCCTTACTTTACATTGATGAAATTTGAATTGTCCTTACATATCATCCTTACTTTACATTGATGAATTTGAATTGTCCTTAAATATCCTCCTTAGGTGTTAATGATAATAGTCTCACACATTCTAACACCTTCATTCGTGAGTATTCTTTTAACAAATTAGCTTCGGTGTAAGTAAGACTTGTCTCACTTCCTTTAACACCCCATTCTGGTCACTTACTTAATTTATACCCCTTTACTTATGTTATAACTAACGTTACTTACTTACTTTAGTGTAGTAGCTTCATATCACCGTTTATGGACGATGAGCACTTCATTCAATGAGTTTCATGTGTTCATAGTTCATTCTTGTGGAGCGTGTTGGGAGTTGTCCCAATGAATGTCATGCCCTTGGTTATGAATTCATTGATATTACTTTAGAAGTGCTTAATATATACTTGATACTCTTACTACACAAGAATTGGCATATGATTAGTATTGGCTCAAGATTTGGGATGTAAGACTAGCAAATTCATTCTTTTTGGCATAAGCCAATTTTACGTATGTTCATATTTAAATTGCCATATGTATGAACCCTTAGCCAATCTTTTAATCATTTACATAAGTTCCTAGCCATTAGCATATATTCATTTTGACCAAATAGAGTTAGCCAATTTTATTGGAACTAGATAGCCAATTTATTCAAGATATGATTTCATAGATGTCTTTAAGTCAATTCTTAGTTTATGGCTTTTAGTGTAACGTTTTAAGAACATATTGGACAGCATCATATTAATATTTGATGGCTTTAGCAGCTCCATAACATCACAACAACAGGAATTCAACATTCGACCAAAGAAACATAATTCACGTAACACATCACGGACTTAACTTAGCATATTATCGATCCTTAATTATCATCATAAGATTAACTTTACGCAATTACAAGTTCATAAGTTCATTCGATACTCATCATTAAATAACAATACATGTTAATAACAGCCAGTACCACTTCCAACAACATGATCTCTAACCTATTCAACATTGAAATCGAAAAGGATACTAGGGAAGGGAAGTTCGACGAGAACGACGAGAACAACCCTAGTTTTCAAGAGAAAAGAAGGGGGAGTAGAAGGGAAAATTTATCAGGATCGATCAACAAAGTCGGAATTTTAGCCAAAAGTTTTACTTTTCCAAGTATGTGAGGAACTTATATTGTTGGGATCATTCTCGCAGGTGTCATGCATATTAATTTCAGTTTGGATTCTTCCTAAAAGCACTTGAATGTTGATGATCTTGATACCTATTGTTGAATTCATATTTTATCCTTGAGTTTACCTGAGTTGGGATGATTCTGAGTATGTTACGTCGCATTATATAGTCTTTTTGAGTTAGATTCCTAAGTAATTTTGTTGGGTGTCTTTATTTAAAAGTAATTTAATAAAAAGAATCGAGTTTGGGTAAATTGGGACTGGAAAATGAAGAAGAAATTTTGTCAAACAACATTTGACATCAATGGAGCGTCGCGCGACCTGTTCCCTAATTTGGATAATTTTGCTTTGCAGAGCAGAGCTGACACAATGTGGTCTGCCTCAAAAGATTTTTTTAGAACCTAAAATTTAATTACACCTCCGCATCGCGGACCCACCTTCAAATATTGATATTCAGTCTTTTCTTATGTTTAGCTGTGTAGAAACATTCCTAAACATCATAAGATCTTTCCAATCACAAATGATAACTCTTGAATCCATAATTTAATCGAAGGATCAGTTAGGAGTCTAGTAAAGATCAATTACGAATATAAGTCAAGGGAAGTGAAGAGTCAGGTTAAGATAAATTATTAAAGTTTTTAAAAGCCTTTCTCAAATGATTTAACTTTGGTTTAAAACTTCAGTTTTGAGTTCAGTAAAGAGTAGAGTTGAAGTTCTTTCTTCAAAGAAATAAATTGGGACATGTATTACCACAGATATTTAAACATTTTTCACATTTACATAAGAATGGAAACTGAGATTTCTAAAGAGACTTCGGGCTCGTTTTCACAATTGAGTAATAGCTTACAAAATGAAGCAAGAAGAGAAACATAGATTTTGAAGATAGCCTTTGAGAAAAGTTTTTCAGCAGTAATCTCAAAATCACAGAAGAATTATATTCTTAAAACGTCAGAGATAGTATATTTTGGGAGTAGTATTGAACACTGAACTAGGGACTAGCATGACTTTAGATAATTCACATCTCCATAAAACTATGTAGCCACCATGGGTAGAAAAAGGTCATCATTTTTAGTTGAACCCTTTTTACAATAGAGTAGTGGATCCACTTAGTAGTTTAGGTCCTATACCTTTCGCCGGGCATAGGATGTGTTGACAGCGTGAGGAAGATAGTTGTATCATAACAATAAATCTTATGTTATTGTTGTCCGTTAGAGAAACTCACACATAAGTTATTGTATTTGTATAAGGTCATATACCTTTGGCCGGGTATAGGATGTGTTGGCAGCGTGAGGAAGATTGTTGAATCATCACAATAGCTCTTATGTGATGGTTGTCGGTTAGAGAAACTCGCACATAAGTTATTCTTTTTGTATATACATCAGTTTATTGTATTTTCAGATACATTTAAGTGTTATTTTGTGTGCTTGTTATATACACAGAGTTGACATCATATTTTCAAACTACTTTTCTTGATATTGCACTTGTTTGAAACTGCTTCATATTGAAATGAGTTCAATTAAGTATTCAGAGTTGAGAAGATCCAAGCTAAGTGTTTCTTTCAGAATCTCTTTCAAGTCTATGTGGTTTTAGCATTCCGACACGCATACTTGTACATTTAGTGTACTGATGCTAGTTGGCGTGCATCATAATATAATGCAGCCGCAAGTAACTAGGGTCAGGAAGCAGCGCATCGTTAATGCAGTGAGCACTGAAGAGTCAGTTAGTGGGCCTTCTTGCACTTTGGAGGACTTCTTTATTATTTCATTAAGTTATTTTATTAGTTAATTAGGATGTAGTGGGGTTAGTCCTGACATCTATATTATTTTAAAGGCTTCATAGATAGTGAGAATTTAGTCCTTTGAGTCTTTTCATTATCATTTCTTATCGGTAAGACTAGGGTTTCTACATTTAGCGAAGTTGAATGTTTAGCCTTTCACCATTCTCTGTTATTTTAGTATTCAGTTAAATTATGTTCTATTGATCTTTAATAATATTCATATTGTCTTCCAATGAATTAAGTAAGCCAGGCCAAGGGTTCGTTTGGGGCCAACTATAGTCTTCAAGTGCCAGTCTTGCCTAAGGTGTAGGCTCGTGGTGTGACAAACTTTGTATCAGAGAAAAGAGTTCAAGAGTCTTAGGATTTTGTGAAGCCGTGTCATTAGAGTCCTAGTTATCGGTGTGAAGCACACCACATCTATCATTAGGAGGATGCAACATTTAGGAATTCCTTCATTTCTTTCATACTCTTTTCGTCTGTTAGAGTTTGATCGATAAAATATTTCCCTCTAATTCGTGCTTGCACGTGTTTTCAGATAATCATGCCACAACAAAGATCAGTCAGAGGTCGTCCTTCTAGGAGGAATGTTGAGGAACAAGAGGTACCCTATGCACGAGAAGTACAATGATGTACCGTGGTTTCACGGTATTTCTAATACTTTTTCCTTAAGTTTAGTGTGTGTCGAGAGCCTTTTTGTGTTGATTTTGATATAAGTTTCTTTTTGTTTGCAGAAAATTTGTCCAAGATGAACGCGGGAGTTTTTGAGAAAGAATTGCAGAAGAGACCACCTATGGACCCTATGACGGTCCGTCGCGGCTGTGACGGTCCGTAGGTGGAACCGTAGTGAAGTGAGAAGTTGCTGAAAGAAAGTTGGGGAAGTCTGACAAGTGTGGGATTACGGAAGTCCATGACGGACCGTCACAGCTACGATGGTCCGTCCTGCATGTTCGTCGTAATTATCAGAGAGTAATCCCAGTACCCAAAATTCCAAAGTTCAAGTGTTTTGGAACGAAGACCCTCGACGGGCCGTCGTGCTTGCAACGGTCCGTCATACCTGTCCGTCGAGGGGAATGAAGAAAGCAACATGAGAAGATATGAAGTATGGGACGACGGAGGCTATGATGGTCCGTCGTGTCCATGACGGTCCGTCACGTGGTCCGTCGACCCAGATGCGTTTGGACAGATTTTTAGTAAATAGAATCCTTATTTGATTAGGTTTTGTTTTTCTTATAAATAGTTGGAAAAACCTCGTTTTTGAGGTTAGACTTTCTGGATAATTTTTAGTTTATAGTTCTTCGATTATATTATTAAACTCTCGATTTTGGGAATTAAGATATTTTCCGGGAATTGATTGTTGTGGATTTCGTTGATTAATCAAATTAAATTCTGGGAAATTATTCATATTCATAAAAGTAAGTGCATGAATTCTTCCATTAACGATATGAATTGTGTAATTATAAACATGGGTAACTAAACCTCATAGCTAGGGTTGTGGGAACCATGGGTGAATAACAAGGTAGTAATCTAACTTCAATAACAAACTCTAGAGTGGTGTCTTGCATGTATTGATAATTCTTTCATTTAGAATTCTTTTTAACGGTGGCCAACGTTAGAACTCGCCTTAATGCTACTTGCCGGACCAAGGAGGTAGATAATAGAAAAAGAATTATCAACATAGATTTAGTGTAGAATATCTAATAGACTAGTATTGGTTGGTACGAGTTAATACCTTAGTCAAATACCGAATACGATGTTTAATATGAGGTAAAGATAAGGGTTAGTATAGCAACACACGTAGCCGGACCAAGGTGCGGAGTGAAATTCTCTAAATGCCGGACCAAGGATTTAGAGATACATAACTTATCACTTTACGTGCAAGATATCAGGATAGATCTGTTATAGTTAGATTTACCAAGTTAGGAACCTGTGGGGAACACTAAAACCCTAGTTACTTTTATAATTTGATTAAACTCTGAAAGTTAAATTTGTTAGTTGTTCATTCTTATTTAGTTAATTATTTTCATTAATTTAGAAATAAAACCCCCCTTTTTGTCTTTTGGTTTATTGGAAAACAGTTGGCTAAATAATAGTAATAATAAAATAAAGTTAAGTATGAACTATTTTCCTTGTGGGATCGATCCTAACATCATTAGTTGGGTTCTTTACTTGATACGACCGCTTTACTGCTTATTTGAGAAGTAAGTTTGAGCGTATCAAATTTTGGCGCCACTGCCGGGGAAAGTAGCTTTTAGATTAACTTAAATTTATTACTAAAATTTAGTCAATATTTTCCTGATTTTACTTTTTTTGGTGTTTTTGATTTTGCCAGGTTTGACGTCTTTGTATGCCAAATACACGGAGAGGAAGAGAACCCTTGTTTCCCTACGATCACGAGTTAGAGCGTACACTACGCAAAATGAATCGAAACTTGGGTATAAATGATGATGATCCAAACCTGAACATCCCAGCTCCGGTTGATGCTCATGGTCGATTATTACCTGATGATCCTGATCAAGGTGCACAAAGGGGACATAATCCCGCTCCACGTCCTCAAGAATACTACAGAGGGTATGACAATATTGCAGATTCTGATGGGCCACTTGTCTTGCCTCCTCTACCAGAAGGTCACACCTTTGTAGTCACTAGTAGTCTAATGCAAATGCTCACGGCTAGAGGTTTGTTTTCAGGACTACCGTCTGAGGACCCACATGCCCATATAGCTAAGGTGAGGGCAGTGTGTAAAAGCTGTGTAGGGAGGCCTGATTTGAATTTGGATGTAATAGGGCTAAGAGTATTTCCTCTCTCACTGACGGGAGAGGCTGCCATTTGGTTCACTGAGCTCCCTTATAACTCAATTTTCACTTGGAACCAACTGAGGGACGTTTTCTTAGCACGTTACTATCCGGTCTCCAAGAAACTAAATCACAAAGACAGAGTTAACAACTTTGTGGCACTACCAGGAGAGTCAGTTAGTAGTTCTTGGGATAGGTTCACTTCATTTCTGCGAAGTGTCCCCAATCACCGCATAGATGATGAGTCACTGAAAGAATACTTCTACCGGGGACAGGATGATAATAATAAAGCGGTATTGGATACTATAGCAGGTGGTTCTTATGGGGAGTGTCCCTATGCTAAAATTGCCGAAAAATTAGAGAAAATCTCCCGGAATAATAAAGCATGGAGTACTAGGAAGACAGATACTGGGAGAAATACTTTTGCAGTGCAATCCACACACAATCCAGTCACAGATGAGATTCGTGAAGAGATGGCACAGATAAGAACTGAGCTTGGGTTAGTGTTAAAACATGTCACTGGGGGTGCAGAAAAGATAAACGCAGTGAACTACTTGTCTAAACCACCACCACCAACTGATGAATATTATTATGAGGAAGATTCTTATGCAGTAAATGATCAGACGGGGGGTTTCCGACCAAATGCCCAAGGCTCCAATCAGGAGAATTGGCGCCAAGGTCAAGGAAATCAAGGTCGAAACTATGGTAACTACAACCGCGAGGGTAATTATGTTCGTGATGGAAATTACAACCGCGACAACAACTTCAACAGGGGTAACTATGGTAACAGAAATGAGAGGAGTGGGCCCTATGTTCCTCCTCAAAATCGTGAAGTTGCTCCTAGGGATGGTGGAGGTAGTATGGCGCGAGTTGAGGATATGTTGCACAAGATGATGAGGAGGTTCGATGCTAGTGATGAGCACACCAAAGAGTTAAGGAGTGATGTAGCAGGTATTGGACAGAAAGTTGATACACATGCCATATCAATAAAGCAGCTTGAATTGCAAATGGCTCAATTATCTGCAACTGTGAACACACGGCAACCGGGCACTCTTCCTAGCAACACTGTCCAAAATCCAAAAAATGATGGACACTGTATGGCAATTACTACTCGTGGTGGTAAACAAACTATTGACCCACCTATGCCGTCTATTGTGGAAAAGGTGATGAAAGATAATGATGAAGTGGTAGAGGTTAGTGATGAAGTAGAAGATAACACTGAGAAAGTTGCTGAAGTGCCTAAAAAGGTAACTCCCATGCCTAGACCTCCACCCCCCTTTCCTCAAAGATTAGCGAAAAAGACCGAGGATGGCAAATATCGGCGTTTTATAACAATGTTGAAGAAACTTTCTATCAATGTTCCTTTGGTAGAAGCTCTTGAACAAATGCCCGGTTATGCCAAGTTTATGAAAGATTTGGTTACAAAGAAAAGATCGGTCACTTTTGAGGATGATGACAGAATGCAGCATTGTAGTGCTATTGCTACAAGGTCTTTAGTGCAAAAGAAAGAACATCCGGGTGCATTTACTATTCCTTGTACAATCGGGTTATTACATTTTGCGAAAGCATTATGTGATCTGGGGGCAAGCATAAATCTGATGCCCCTCTCGATTTACAAGAAGTTGGGTTTGGGTGACCCAAAGCCCACTGCGATGCGGCTACTGATGGCCGATCGAACAGTAAAAAGGCCTATAGGGATACTCTATGATGTGCTAGTAAAAGTGGAGTCGTTCATATTTCCAGCAGATTTTGTCATTCTTGATTGTGAAGTCGATTTTGAGGTACCTATTATTCTTGGGAGGCCATTCCTTGCTACGGGTAGAGCTTTAGTTGATATGGAAAAAGGGCAGATAAAATTTCGGTTGAACAATAAAGAAGTGACTTTCAACATTTGTAGGTCCATGCGGCAGAGTGGTGAGCTCCAATCGGTATCTGCCATATCCTACAAAGTTGGTGAATCATCCAAGACACAAATAGAAGAACGGCTAGGTGTAGAAGCACTGGCGGCAGTGATAATGAATCTTGATAATGAAGGCATTGAAGAATATATGTCATTAGTCGCTGCCCTTGATTGTGGTAATGTCCGGTTTAAACCGAAGAAATATGAGCTAGACATGAAGAATCGCGAGTCTCCACCCGCTAAACCATCCATAGAGGAGGCTCCAAAGCTAGAACTAAAAGCTCTCCCACCTCATCTAAGGTATGAATTCTTAGGAAACGGTGACACATTATCGGTAATCATAGCATCAGATCTAAATGAACAACAAGTTGAGAGTTTGGTTAAAGTGCTAAAAAGGTTCAAAAGAGCTATTGGGTGGACCATTGCGGACATTATTGGGATCCCTCCTGGTATTTGTTCTCATAAAATCCAACTCATGCCCGATCATAAGCCAAGTATTGAGCACCAGAGACGCTTAAATCCACCTATGCAAGAGGTCGTGAAGAAGGAAATCATAAAGTGGTTGGATGCAGGAGTAATTTATCCAATCACCGATAGTAGTTGGGTATGCCCTGTTCAGTGTGTACCTAAGAAAGGGGAAATGACTGTGGTCCCCAATGAAAAAAATGAACTGGTTCCAATGAGGCCGGTGACTGGATGGAGGGTGTGTATGGATTACCGGAAATTAAATGCATGGACCGAAAAGGACCATTTTCCCATGCCCTTCATGGATCAGATGTTGGATAGACTCGCCGGAAAAGGGTGGTACTATTTTCTTGATGGTTATTCAGGGTATAATCAGATCTCTATTGCACCAGAAGATCAAGAGAAGACCACTTTTACCTGTCCATATGGGACCTTTGCGTTCAAGAGAATGCCATTTGGGTTGTGCAATGCACCCGCCACATTTCAGAGATGTATGATGTCTATATTCTCCGACATGGTGGAAGATACTATTGAGGTCTTTATGGATGATTTTTCAGTGGTTGGTGAATCTTTCGAGCAATGTTTGAGCCATTTGTCTGAGGTTCTAAAGAGATGTGAAGATTGCAATTTAGTTCTCAATTGGGAAAAATGCCACTTCATGGTCAAAGAAGGTATTGTTTTGGGCCATCGTATTTCAGAAAAGGGCATAGAAGTTGATCGAGCCAAAGTCGAGGTGATAGAGAAACTTCCTCCACCTATCTCTGCAAAAGGTGTGATAAACTTTCTTGGGCATGCAGGGTTTTACAGGAGATTCATCAAAGCTTTCTCGAAAATTGCACATCCATTGTGCAAACTGTTGGAGAAAGATTATAAGTTTTCTTTTGATGAATCCTGTCTGAAAGCATTCGGCGATCTCAAAGAAAAACTGGTATTTGCATTTATCATTATTTCTCCAGATTGGAACAGTCCATTTGAGGTAATGTGTGATGCGAGTGGGGTTACCCTTGGTGTGGTATTGGTACAAAGAAGGGACAAAATCCTTCATCCTATTTACTATGCTAGTAAAGCCCTCAATGAAGCTCAGAAGAACTATACAGTCACTGAACAAGAGCTCCTTGCTGTAGTATTTGCTTTTGAAAAATTTTGCTCCTATTTGCTAGGTACTAGAGTCATAGTGCATACTGACCATTCAGCCCTGAGATATTTGATGGCGAAGAAGGACGCGAAACCAAGGTTAATTCGTTGGGTATTACTACTGCAAGAATTTGACTTCGAGGTAAGGGATAGAAAAGGGACCGAAAATCAAGTTTTTGATCACTTGTCCCATTTAGAAGATGAAGCTATGAGAGAGTTGGGGGATAAGACTGATATTGATAACACGTTCCCCGATGAGCATGTATTGGCTGCCTCACAAGACCTGATTCCGTGGTTTGCAGATTTTGCGAACTACCTAGCTAGTGACCTTGTTCCATCGGACTTGTCTTTTCATCAAAGGAAAAAATTCATGTACGATGTGAAGAAATTCTTTTGGGATGAACCATACTTATACAGGAGTTGTGCTGACAGGCTTATTAGGCGTCGTGTGCCAGAAGTCGAGATGTTGAGTATTTTAGAGGCATGCCATTCCTCACCATTTGGTGGACATCATAGTGGTGTCCGGACTGCTCACAAGATCTTACAAAGTGGTTACTATTGGCCAACTATTCATCAAGATGCTCATGAGTTCGCCAAAGCATGTGATAGATGTCAAAGAGATGGCGGCATTTCAAGAAAGAAAGAGCTCCCTCTAAACCACATTCTTGTAATTGAGCTATTTGATGTTTGGGGTATTGACTTTATGGGTCCGTTTGTGAGTTCTCATGGAATGAAGTATATTTTAGTAGCAGTGGATTATGTATCCAAGTGGGTGGAAGCTATCGCCCTCGCAAACAATGAAGGGAAGAGTGTCACTGCATTCTTGAAAAAGAATATATTTTCTCGATTTGGTACCCCACGGGCAATTATTAGTAATGGGGGATCCCACTTTTGCAACAAATTGTTCAAAGGATTATTGGAGAAATATGAGGTTCACCATAATGTGGCCACTCCTTACCATCCTCAAACTAGTGGGCAAGTTGAAGTATCAAATAGGGAAATCAAACAGGTTTTGTCAAAAACAGTGAACGCTAGTAGAACAGATTGGTCAAGGAGGCTTGATGATGCTCTTTGGGCTTACCGGACAGCGTATAAGACTCCCATAGGTATGTCGCCATACCAACTAGTATATGGGAAAGCATGTCATCTTCCGGTTGAATTAGAGCATAAAGCCATGTGGGCTATGAAGAAGCTAAAAATGGACTGGAACGAAGCTGCAAAACAACGATTAAATGGGTTAAATGAACTCGATGAATTTCGCCTTAAGGCTTATGAAAGCTCAACCCTCTACAAAGAGAAGATGAAGAAGTACCATGACCTAAAAATTGAGAAACGAGAGTTTATGATTGGGGATTCGGTGCTTTTATTCAACTCTAGATTGCGTTTGTTTCCGGGCAAGCTAAAGTCTAAATGGACTGGACCGTACTTGATCACCAAATTATTCCCTCATAGAGCAGTTAAGTTGGAAAACAAGGAAGGTGTGCGTTTAAGGTGAACGGACAACGTCTCAAAATCTATATTGGTCATGCGGAATTGGCGAATGAGGTGGTTGAGGCATATCATCTTGATGAAGTCTGAGTAATCAAGTGTCCTCAGTCGTGCCGCGACGTTAAATCAGGCGCTGGTTGGGAGGCAACCCAATAGTTATCATCTAACCACTTTTATAGTTTTTTTTGTTTCTCTTTCTAGTAACGGTAGCATTTTCTATTAATGGGTTGTAAATTTTCAGGTAGCATATCTACAGGAAGTTCTGTAGACAAGTTACTCTACATCAGTCACTGACGGATACGTCGACGGACCGTCACGACTGCCACGGACCATCGCATGACTCCGTCGTGCCAGGTATGCTCTCTTGTATTTTTGAAGAATTAGAGAACAGACGACGGACCGTGTGACGGACCGTCACAACTGTGATGGACCGTCATTGGGGTTTCGTTATGCCATTACCCGGCTACCCCACCCGACCCGGCTAAAGAATTTTAAAAGTTTAAAACGTTTTAAACCCCCCCACCCACCCCTTCATTATCAGTTTCATTTAATCTTCCCTCAATTTTTCTCCCCTTCCAACTTCACTCTCTTCCCAAATTCCCCATCTTCTCCAATTTTTCATCCCAAAATTTTCCCTCTTGGTCGGAATCTGCTGCAGTGAGTCTTAGTCTTCTAACTTGAGTGCCATAAATTGTGCATTGTTGTCTCTTCTTCCAAGGTATGTATTCCTGAAACTCTACCCTTTACTATTTTTGGTTGTTTTACTGTTTTTCCCTATAAATTGCATATGGGTTTCTATTTTTACCTAGATATTATCTAACTTAGGTCTTTAATTCCACAAAATGCCTGGACAATACTAGAGAAATTAGGGCTTTAAACTTGCCAATTTGATAGGGCTTTAAACTTGTCCATTAGGGTTCTAATCTGTATTAGAACATTGTTGGGTTGTCGTTTCGACTCACATGGGGTAAATTTGGCACCCCTCAGTTCTGTCTCTGTTTGACAGCACGACAACCCGATGACGGACCGTCATACCCACAACGGTCCGTCCTGCACAACCGTCGTGACGGTCAGAGACCCCTGTCTTAAGGGTCTCAACACTTTTTCTAAGTGTCCACTGACGGACACATGTGACGGACCGTCATACCCACGACGGTCCGTCCTGCACAACCGTTGTATCGGTCAGAGACCCCTATCCTAAGGGTCTCAACACTTTTTCCAAGTGTCCACTGACGGACACATGTGACGGACCGTCATACCCACGACGGTCCATCCTGCACAACCGTTGTGACGGTCAGAGACACCTATCCTAAGGGTCTCAACACTTTTTCCAAGTGTCCACTGACGGACACATGTGATGGACCATCATACCCACGACGGTCCGTCCTGCACAACCGTTGTGACGGTCAGAGACCCCTGTCCTAAGGGTCTCAACACTTTTTCTAAGTGTCCACTGACGGACACATGTGACGGACCGTCATACCCACGACGGTCCATCCTGCAAAACCGTCGTGATGGTCAGAGACCCCTATCCTAAGGGTCTCAACACTTTTTCTAAGTGTCCACTGACGGACACATGTGACGGATCGTCATACCCACGACGGTCCATCCTGCAAAACCGTCGTGACGGTCAGAGACCCCTGTCCTAAGGGTCTCAACACTTTTTCTAAGTGTCCACTGACGGACACATATGATGGACCGTCATACCCACGACGGTCCGTCCTGCATAACCGTCGTATCGGTCAGAGACCCCTGTCCTAAGGGTCTCAACTCTTTTTCTAAGTGTCCACTGACGGACACATATGACGGACCGTCATACCCTCGACGGTCCGTCCTGCATAACCGTCGTATCGGTCTGAGACTTTCCCTCTGATACTTTATATTGCCTAGTATTACATGACGGACTGCATGACGGTCCGTCATACGCACGACGGGCCGTCACCAGGTCTGTCGTGCCCTACTGCTACTTCAGAGCTGTTATCACTGGTTTGAGTTTCTGTGTATTATTGTCTCAATTTTTTATTTCTTTTTGTGTCATGTGTCATGCTTCAAGTACTAATGATGATTCGTTACAGGTACTACCTAGCATGGCACCTAAACAAGATCGCGTTTACGCACGTGGGCGTTCTAAATCTTTCGCCCCGTCTGTCCGATTGGTGATAGGCTCTGATGATGAGCATGATCCAGAATACGTGCCCCCAGGCACTGCTACTCCAGCATGAGCTCTACGTGTACCGCGAGTCACGCCCAAGAAGGTGGCGCCCGGCGTAGTCACTGCCTCCCAGTCTGATGAGGAGCGCACACTGACCGGCACTCCTTCTGGGTCAGCTGCCCAAGACGAAGGAGCATCTGGCTCCTTAGGAGTTTCGTGGTCAGAAGAAGCCTATGGGTCTGCAGAAGCCTCTGTCCCTGCCACAGCTACACAGTCTGCTTCCGATGATGAGGCGGACAGCACTGACTCCACCCCTGGCTCACCAACAGGAGTCCCTGCCCCGGTTGCCAATCAGCCCAACCGGTGGTGTGTTGACGGTCAATACAAAGTATACTTAGACGCCAAGGTTCTCAATGACAAAGGCGTCATGACACGGACTCTTACACTGGAGAGGCGGGTCCTCATGGGAAGTCTCCCCACCATGCCAGATATTCACACCCTCTTCACCAGACACCGGCTAGAGTGGACGGCTCGTTCTTTGGGTCGCTACAGTGAGGAGCTAGTCCGCGAGTTCTATGCCTCTTATGTGGCTACTCTTCGCTCGCAGATCGATAGGCGGTCTGCCCCCGCCAAACAGGCCCCACTTGAGCACGTCCGAGTATGCGGCATCCAGGTTGACATCTCCCTACCAGCCATCCGCCGATATCTGTATGGCACGGATTCTTACTCCACCAGCACACCTCTCACCGCCGAGTTTGATTACCGGTGGCAAATTGTTAAAGAGGGCCGGTTCTTACGCGAGCCTTCACTGAGAGAGACCACTAAGAGGTGGATGGCACTGCACCTATCTATTGATGGAGAGGCTGCGGATTGGGTGATGGAGCCAAAGGGGGCCATCAGGAAGGCCAACTTGACCTTTACGGCCACGTTTCTCTGGTTAATCGTCCACCATTGTCTCTCCCCCACTGCTGCGGATAACATAGTCACCTGGGATCGTGCAGTACTGATGGCTGCAATGATGGCAGGGTTCGAGGTCGATTTTGCTTGGCTTCTCCAAGCGGTCATGCACGAGAGAGCCTTCAAGGTCACCACGACTTACCCTTTCCCTTGCATGATTTTCTCTTTGTGCAGATCAGCAGGTGTGCCCATTTGGCACATTGACCAGCTCAAGACCCTGCCAGGAAATGTTGACATCAGCCTCATCAGGGATGAGGCCAATGAGTTGGCCCTACGCAGAGGGCCCCGTTCAGAGGTGGCCCCATTTGGTGATAACTTGGCCGACACCGTAGAGCACGCTCATGATGCTTCCCGTGCTGCTTCTGCACACACTGACACTACTCCGGTCGAGTGTATCCCGGGTAGTAGCACTGCCCTGAGCTCCTCTCGCTCGGCTCCTTCTGCCACTCTGGTCCCACTTGCTCGGGTCCAGAAACTTGAGGTACAGATGGCTACTCTTCTGCATCACATCCAGCCGTGGATGCAGAAGACTATTGCTGAGGCAGAGGAGCGCATGGAGCGGAAGATGGTACAGCACATAGAGAGGCAGATCGCCGAGGTACACCAGCGCTTAGACGCATTTGAATTACGAGTACTAGCCCGACCAGCCCCTCCGGTGGACATGTCGACCCTCCAGGCTGCGGTTGAGAGTCTGCGGGCGGATCTTGATATGATTTTAGAGGCAAGGGTGCCTGAGTCTGAGGCCCCTTCTGCAGCGCCTGCTGATGACACCGTGATGGCTTCCCTGTTTGCCACTTCTGATGTTCCACCCCCTCCCCCACGAGAGCATGTCAAGAGACACAGGGGTCGAGAGGAGAATGAAGCTAGGGCGAGGAAGAAGGAGCGCCGTGAGATGGAGGCTGCGAGGAGAGCCTCGATTGCTGATGAGGAGGCCCGTAAGTTGAGTGCTGTAGAAGTAGCTGCCGGGGCGTCTAGCTCCAAAATTGTAGATTCTGTGAGAGGCACTACTGATGGTGTTGTGGATGCTGAGGACATTACTGAGGATGTCCAAACTACGCAGGGAGTGGGTTCCGGTGAACCGGACCCACCAGCTTGCTGATCATCGGCGCTTAGCACCTCAGGTTTGCTTCACTTACCCTTTTACGTAGTTTAACTTTTCTATGCATTGGGGATAATTGCATATCTTTTGTTGGGGGTGGTGGTAAATGGAAAGTGAGCACTTGGGTGAATTCTGAGTAGCCCAAGTTCACGATCCTCTTTTGGGGTTTTCTTGCCTGTGTTCTTTTTCCCTAAAAGACTGATTACTTTTATTGTTGAACCGGCATGTCACATCTGATGTACATAGCATAAATCTGAAGCATGATGGCTAAAGTAAATATGATATCTCGATAATCAAAATGATGCATGACTAGGCATAGTAAGTGAAAATTGTGTGGTTTGAATCATGAAACTAAGATAAACTACTGCATGATCCTGAATCTAAGATTTGAACTAGGTGTCGAATAATCTGGGATTGCAAGGAATGTCAAGAGAGTGTGAGGTGAAATCGAATGTCCACCATTAATACTGAGCTAGAATTTGCCTGGTTAGTCCTGCTAAAAGTGAGTCAAAACAATCACTTAGGAAATGATCATAGGCCCTTGTTCGAAAGAGTCAATCTTGAGCCTAAAAATAACAGAAAACCAAATGAAGTTAATCCCTTTTTGATCCAAATGAATTGAGCCTAAAATATATCTTTCTTTTTCACCCCAAATGATCTTCTCTGGGAACAATGTGTTGGCCCTGGTCCCTCCTTGGACATGTGCACCTCAGTTTATGCCAAAAGCATAAGTTGAGGGTGGCTAATGCAGAAAGTAACCTTGTTTTGGCCCTGACCCAACCATGGGTATTGTGAACCTTGACTCATGGCAAAATCATGAGTTGAGGGTGGCTGCTATAAGGAAAACCCCGGAAAGTGGGGTTGAAAGAATGAAGAGAAAGAAAGAATAAAACAGAAGTGACTAAAAATATATATATATATATATATATATATATATATATATGAATAAAAAGCAAAATAAACACAAGAAAAGAGAAAAGTCACTTACACATAAGGATAAGAAAGGGAAAACAGTAAAAGTGAAAAGAAAATTTAGTAATAGGGCGAAATAAGATGATAAAAAGATGGTTCGCTTAGCCGATATGTCAAGGAGGGCAACAAGTCACTAAAGTATACCTAAATACACCCTACCTGACCCTGAGCCTATGTTACAAGCTAAAAAAAAAAAAGTCCTATTGTGATCTTAAGTGCGTATGATGAACTTGAAGTAGTGAAAATAAGGGCAAGCTATGGCAATATGTATAAATGAGTGGTGAATTTGTTCTGAGAGTGAGTGTCGAAACGTGATCCTTATACTCAAACTAAAATCACTGTGTGAAAAATGAGGATGTTATTTGAAGTGAGGACAGGAGTTGTAATACCAGAAATATTAGCATCTCGGTGAGAAATTGAAGAGGATAGGCATCATTGCGTAGTAAATCTGGGTTATGGTTTGATTCTACACAAATCAATGCCTAATAGTGAAACCATGCATGAACATAATGAGAATAATCGAGATTGATAGCCAAATGATTGCGGAAGTTAAAATATGGATACTTTTGTACAAAAAAGTTGTAATGAGTCATAGTGCGTCGCTTGAGGACAAACAACGGATTTAAGTTGAGGGTGTTGATGTACCGTGGTTTCACGGTATTTCTAATACTTTTTCCTTAAGTTTAGTGTGTGTCGAGAGCCTTTTTGTGTTGATTTTGATATAAGTTTCTTTTTGTTTGCAGAAAATCTGTCCAAGATGAACGCGGGAGTTTTTGTGAAAGAATTGCAGAAGAGACCACCTACGGATCCTATGACGGTCCGTCGCGGCTGTGACGGTCCGTCGCGGCTATGACGGTCCTTAGGTGCCACCGTAGTGAAGTGAGAAGTTGCTGAAGGAACGTTGCTGAAGGAAAGTTGTGGGATTACGGTCCGTCCTGCATGTTCGTCGTAATTATCAGAGAGTAATCCCAGTACCCAAAATTCCAAAGTTCAAGTGTTTTGGAACGAAGACCCTCGACGGGCCGTCGTGCTTGCAACGGTCCGTCATACCTGTCCGTTGAGGGGAATGAAGAAAGCAACACGAGAAGATGTGAAGTATGGGACGACGGAGGCTATGACGGTCCGTCGTGTCCATGACGGTCCGTCACGTGGTCCGTCGACCCAGACGCGTTTGGACAGATTTTTAGTAAATAGAATCCTTATTTGATTAGGTTTTGTTTTTCTTATAAATAGTTGGAAAAACCTCGTTTTTGAGGTTAGACTTTCTGGATAATTTTTAGTTTATAGTTCTTCGATTATATTGTTAAACTCTCGATTTTGGGAATTAAGATATTTTCCGGGAATTGATTGTTGTGGATTTCGTTGATTAATCAAATTAAATTCTGGGAAATTATTCGTATTCATAAAAGTAAGTGCATGAATTCTTCCATTAACGATATGAATTGTGTAACTATGAACATGGGTAACTAAACCTCATAGCTAGGGTTGTGGGAACCATGGGTGAATAACAAGGTAGTAATCTAACTTCAATAACAAACTCTAGAGTGGTGTCTTGCATGTATTGATAATTCTTTCATTTAGAATTCTTTTTAACGGTGGCCAACGTTAGAACTCGCCTTAATGCTACTTGCCGGACCAAGGAGGTAAATAATAGGAAAAGAATTATCAACATAGATTTAGTGTAGACTATCTAATAGACTAGTATTGGTTGGTACGAGTTAATAGCTTAGTCAAATACCGAATACGATGTTTAATATGAGATAAAGATAAGGGTTAGTATAGCAACACACGTAGCCGGACCAAGGTGCGGAGTGAAATTCTCTAGATGCCGGACCAAGGATTTAGAGATACATAACTTATCACTTTACGTGCAAGATATCAGGATAGAGCTGTTATAGTTAGATTTACCAAGTTAGGAACCTGTGGGGAACACTAAAACCCTAGTTACTTTTATAATTTGATTAAACTCTGAAAGTTAAATTTGTTAGTTGTTCATTCTTATTTAGTTAATTATTTTCATTAATTTAGAAATAAAACCCCCCTTTTTGTCTTTTGGTTTATTGGAAAACAGTTGGCTAAATAATAGTAATAATAAAATAAAGTTAAGTCTGAACTATTTTCCTTGTGGGATCGATCCTAACCTCATTAGTTGGGTTCTTTACTTGATACGACCGCTTTACTTCTTATTTGAGAAGTAAGTTTGAGCGTATCATGCAACCGCAAGGAGAAGTTACTAATGTTGAGTTCAAAGAGGCAATTAGGATTCCTAGTCAAGTTGTGACTAATAAGGTTGGTGAGCAAAGAGGATGAATCCCCCACGTTTCACTGGTTTGAGCACTACTTAGGGTCCAAATAACTTCACTAATGAAGTAAAAAAGGTATTCGAGGTGATGCATGTTTCTACCAGTGAACGAGTTGAGCGACCTGCATATCAATTGAAGAGGTGTTGCTAGGACTTGGTTTGACAATTGAATGAGGGTAGAGTTGAGGATGCACCACCTGCGAGTGAGGCCTATTTTGATGAAGCTTTATTGGTCCATGTCTTTCCCCTAGAACTGAAAAAGGCCAAGGTATGTGAGTTCCTCAAACTTAAGCAGGATTCTCTAAGTGTTCATTAATATGGGTTGAAGTTCACCCAACTATCCCGTTATGCTACAAAGATGGTTAAGGACTTGAGGAGTAGAATGATCTTGTTTGTTGTTCGGTTGGGTCATCTATAAAGAAATGAGGGTCGCGCAGCAATGCTTATTAGGGACATCGACATTTTGAGGTTGATGGTCTATGTGCAGCAGGTAGAGGAAAAAAATCTAGTAGATAGAGATGAGTTCAAGAGCATGAGGGCTAAGAAAGGGATTGAGTCCGGGCATTAGAAGAGTAATGCACACTGGTCATTATTCCAACAGAAATAGAAGAGACCTGCTTTATCATCTGTTGGTGCACCTGCAGCTAAGAAAAATAGTGATTACTATGGTCAGAATTCCAAAGCTAAACCTGCCTATTAACAAGGTAGTGTGGCGCAAGAGGGTAGTAAGCCTTCTTCCCATGCCAAGTATGGTAGGAACCACTCAGGTATTTGTCGTCAGGGATCCACTAGTTGTTTCAAGTGTGGTTGTATAGGTCATTTCATGCAAGATTTTCCAAAGAATAAATTGTGAAACTGTAATATGGCCAATAGAGCCAAGTCTTCTTCTATTGCTCCACCAGACATAGTTGTACCTAGAGCATCTACTTTTGGTACTTGCAGAGGAGCAAACCTCCTCTACGCGATCACTATTCTCCAAGAGAAATAATATTTTCCAAATGTTGTCACTGTTATGATTCAAGTCTTTGAATCTATTGTTTATGCCTTGAGAGATCCAACAGTGAGTTTATCTTTTGTACTCCATATGTTGCTACGAACTTTAATATTATTCATGAGAAACTTAGCGAAACATTCAGTGTTTGTGTACCTGTTTGTGATTCCATTCTCGCATAGAGAGTCGATCAATATTGTCCGATTTCCTTTAATTACAAGAGTACCACGTCTAATTTAATTGAGTTAGAAATGGTAGATTTTGATTTAATTCTTGGTATGGACTTGCTTCATGCCTCTTATGCCTCAGTTGATTTTATAACTCGAGTAGTCAAGTTTCAGTGTCAAAATGAGCTAGTCTTAGAGTGGAAAAAAACATAAGAAGTGCATAAGGGTCGTTTCATTTCGTACCTTAAGGCAAGAAATTTAGTTTCTAAGGGGTGTGTGTATCAGTTTGTCCAAGGTTACGACTCAAGTGTTGAGGTACCTCCTATTAAATCAGTTGTAGTAGTAAAATAGTTTCCATAACTCGTTCGAGAAGATCTTCCCGGAGTCCCTCTTGAGAGAGATAAACTTTGGTATAGATCTTTCTTAAGATACCCATGTGTTATCTATTCCGCCATATAGAATGGAACCAACAGAGTTGAAAGAAATAAAAATAGCAGTTGAAGAATCCATTAGATAAAGGCTTTATTCGACCAAGTGTCTCACCATAGGGCTCTCCAGTATTATTTATGTGGAAGAAGGATGGTTCCATTAGGATGTGTATAGACTACCGTCAGTTGAACAAAGTTAACATAAATAACAAGTATCAGGATTGATGATCTTTTCGATCAGCTTCAGGGTGTTTTCTATTTCTCAAAAATTGACCTTAATAAGGACACCATCAGTTAAGAGTAAGGGAATGTGATATTCCAAAGGTAGCTTTCAAAACACGATATGGTCATTATGATTTTTTTGTCATGTCATATGGTTTAACTAATGAACCAATATCGTTCATGGACCGTATGAATAAAGTCTTCAACCTTATATTTATATGTATGTTGTCATCTTCATTGATGACATATTAATTTATTCAATGAATGAAGAAGTTTGTGCTAGTCATCTCAGAATAGTTCTTGAGACTTTGAAAGATAAAGAGTTGCCTGCCATGTTCCACAAATGTGAGTTTTGGCATGAGTCTATGTCGTTTCTCGGCCACATAGTTTCTGGTGATGGAATTAAAGTTCATACTCAATAAATTAAAGTTGTACAGAATTGGCCTAGGGCCACCTCTCAACCTTATATTAGGAGTTTCTTGGGTTTGGCTGGCTATTATAAAAGGTTTGTAGAGGTTTATTCATCTATTTCGTCCACTTTGATGAAGTTCACTCGGAAAATAGTGAAATTTCAATCATCCTGAAGCTTGTGAGTAAAGCTTTCAGGAATTCAAGAAGAGGTTGACTACTACGCCAATTATAACTTTATCGGAAGGTACTCAAGGTTTCATGGTGTATTATGATGCATCTATCATTATCTTGGGTTGTGTTTTATGTAGAATGGCAAAGTTATAGCTTATGCGTCAATACAGATGAAAGATCACGAGAACAACTACCCAACCCATGACTTTGAATTGGTTTTTGTTGTATTCACTTTGAAGATATATCATCATTATTTGCATGGTGTTCATGTTGATTCATTCACTGAACATAAGATCCTTCAATATATGTTTACTTAGATAGAGCTTAATCTCATAGAAATAAGATCAGTTGAATTACTCAAGGATTATGATATGAGTATTCTTTACCACCCAAGTAAGGCTAATGTTAATGTTGGTTCATTGAGCAGGTTGTCTATGGATAGTACCGCCTATCTTGAGAAGAAAAAATAGAGTTAACAAAAAATATGCATAGATTGCACTCCTATGAGTCCAACTTATGAATTCCACAGAATGAGGAATAATGGTGACAAATAGGGATGGATCATAACTAGATCCAGAAGTTAAAGAAAAACAAGACCAACATCCCACTTTTCTTGAGTTTAAAGCAAATGTTCAAAAGCAAAAAGTATTAGCGTTTGAACTAGGGGAGATGTTGTATAGAGATGTCAAGGTAGAATGTGTGTACCAATAGTGGATGGAATTTAAGAGAGGATCATAAAGCAAGCTTATATATCCATATATTCCATTCATCTGGGTTCCAGAAAAATGTATTCTGATTTGAGAGAAGCATAATGGTGGAATAGCATAAAGAAGGGCATTACTAAATATGTTGCGAAGTCCCCAAATTGCCAACAAGTTAAAGTAGAGCACAAAAGACTCGGTGGTTTGTCTCAGAATATAGAACATCCAGAATGAAAGTGGGAGATGATTAATATGGATTTCGTCACAAGTTTACCAAGGTTTCGCACACAACATAATTCTATTTGGGTTATTATCGATAGAATAAAATAATCAGCCCATTTTATATCGGTAAAGACTACCCATTCTGCAGAAGATTAATCAAGGTTATACATTCAGGAAGTGGTAAGACTTCATGGAGTTCTAGTCTTTATTATTTGAGATAGATATGCATAATTTACTGCATAATTTTTGAAATCTATTCATAAAGGTTTGGGTTCAAAGGTGAACTTAAGTATTACCTTTCATCCTAAAATAGATGGTTAAGACGAGCGCACCATTAAAACATTAGAAGATATGTTGTGGGCATGTGTGATTGATTTCAAAGGTAATTGGGATGATAACCTACCTCTAATTGAGTTTGCTTACAACAACAGTTACCACTCTAGAATGCAAATGGCTCATTTTGAAGCTCTTTATCGAGAAGGTGCAAATCTCATATTTGATGGTTTGAAGATGGATAAGTTGGGTTGATAGTACCATATTTATTTCAGCAAGCTATAGAAAAGGTGAAAGTGATCAAGAGAGGTTGAAAACGGCGTAGAGTCGTCAGATATATCCTACACTAATGTAAGGAGAAGG